>VZTQ01015567.1:0-80059 GCA_013400755.1 Pelecanoides urinatrix
TTTTTTTTTGTTTATTTGTTAACATTTCATAAGTTAACCTAAAATAATCTAAAATTCTAGTATCTGGGAGTTGTAAATTTTGCAGATAACCGTTGGTGAAAGATGAGTTGAACAGTCCTATGTAGGTGTGGAAAAGGACATTTATGCATAGCCTCTTGTAAGCTTAAGAATGTCCACCTGTAGCTGAACCATACTGGTTCAATACTTATTTCTATAATTAGCAAATTTGTCTCCTCCAGACCAATTTTGCTTTATTATTCATGATGTTGATACAACATTGTGGTGCACCTTAAAGAAACCCAAGTCCAAATTAACACGCAAATATTGTCGCAACATTACTTCTTGGAGAGATGTATATACTGCATATAGAGAGATTAAAGTGAAAAGATGCCATTAAAACTTCAGTGAGGTCCAGAAATGAAGTTCAACCAGGAGAAGTGCAAAGTTCTGCACTCTGGAGTAATCCCAGGCATCAGCACTGAATGGGAAGTGACTTGCTGACCCGTGTCCTGCAGAAGAGGGCCTGTGCAGATGATGTGGATGTGTGGCTCAGTATGAGCCAGCAGTGCCTTCTCACTGTGAATAAGGCAACCAGCATTTTGGGCTACTTTACAAGAAGCATGACCAGCAAATACGAAGCCTCCTATCAGCTTCCCAAACATGCTATGAAAATGAATGGGTTTCCTCCAAAACATTGTCAACCTTGTGCATCTTCCAAACACATTGAAAACTTAAGTCAATGAAAAAAGAGCACCCAGTAGTATTCTGATTAGTCATTATGCATTATACTTGTCTAACTTTGTGACTTAATTCCTTCTTAATCATTAGGCGAAATCTCAATCAGCAGCACTGTGGTTACTTCCTTATGCATAATTTGAGATATTTTAGTGCATCTCATGGCTTTATAATATCTCTAGGATATAATTTGTCTGGCTTACAGCTGCTTCTTCAAAATGATTTGGAGATCTGAGCCACAACGAAGCAGTGTAACAGGTTGCCCAAGACGTTGTGAAATCTACATCCTTGGAGGTTTTCAAGATCAGACTGGATAAAGCTTTAAACAATCTGATCTGAATTCATGGTTGACCTGATTTTGAGCAGGGGATCTCACTAGAGACCTCCTGAGGTCCCTTTCCAATCCTGCGACTCTGTATCTTCAAGTCTCATTCAGATGTGTTGGTTATCCTAGGGTTATCTAAAATGGCACTAGGCACCTATGTTTAGACAACTGAATAACGGGAAAATATCAGCTCCCTTGAACAGGACAAAAACAAAGTTACAACTGTAAAGGAAATAGTGTTCTAAGGGGACAATGATCCTAAAAAGGGAAAGTTTCAGGTCTAAGCCTGAAGAAGAAGAAGCCTAGCAAGAAAATAGACATGATAGACTGAGAGTTTCTTTATGAAATCTGAGTTCTAATAAGATATATAATCACTCTCATCAAGATATTATTTGAAAGAAACATGTGTTGTTTACCAGTGCTTATAAAAAAGACTGGGTTGGATGACATCCTAAAAACAAATGTGTAGAAAAATTCCTCCTCACACACGGATTTTTCTTTCTCAGAGCTCCTTCCCTGTAAAAAGGATTGCAAGCCAATGCTGTCTAGAATTTGAAAAGTTGATAATCTCACTTGATGTAAGTTAACGCAGAATATTGTAAGGCTACTGCTGTGGTTCATTATGCAAATTGCTGTAGTCCCAAGGAAACCAACTCTTTTATGCAATTAAATTGTTTACAAGCCTATTTATATCTTAATAATGGTTTAGCCTGGGTGCTTTTTTGTTTCTGCTGGCACTAAGCATTTAAGCAGGATCTTCCTATTATCCATATGACCCACACATATTTGTGAGTTGTATGCTGTGGAAGTGATTCATTGGCTCATTTCTATGCAGGGATTCTTTCCTATATTCAAATGAGTTTTCAATCCATGAACCACATTTCCAGGGTTTAAGAAAAATTAAAACATTAAGTAACCGCCTCATGCAATTTCACCAGCAATATACAAACATCAGACAGCTCATTGCAGAAAATTTGCTGTATCCTTAAATGTTGCAGATATTTCTTCTATGTATTAAAAAATGGAATTAATGAGTTAAGTATATTTTGCACATGAGATTTTTTTGGCCTGTAAGAATTTTAATAGTAAATGAATGGAACCTTAACTAATAAAAAAGACTTGGTAAAAAAGCCAAATGTGCAAAGTAATTGTGTTTTAATTAGGAGAAAGGACTTCATTAGCTAATTAAACATCCTTGTGGGTTTTGTGTAAGAAAGAACTAGTTGAAAATAAAAGGCAAAGTCCATTCTTTTCATGTTTCCTTTTTCATAAATCTATTCTCAACATTTTTAAAAGAAAACGTCAAGTCTGTAAGCTTGATTTGAATAGAATTTGAAATAAAAGCAAACCAAAGCCAACAAGCACACACAAGTGAAAAATATGCATGAACATATATAACAAAAAACTTGCTGATGCCCGCCCCATCATCTGTTCCCCGGTTTTCACATTTTAAAGTAAATATAAACTACTACCTTTTGAAAGGTGCCTGGGTCACAAACAAGATTATAACAAGATATTTCTTCCTTTATCTATTTTTTCATTCCGTGAATTTCTCAATCCTCTTGCTACCATGTCCTACCTTCAACAGAGCTAATGTCCTCTTCACTTAAGTCCTATAATTCTGATTCTTAGCTTGACTGTGACCAAATTTATCTGAAAGATGTGGGGTTTAGTCCTGTCAAATCAAGAGTGTCATAACTTTATATATAATTTTTTGGTCTGAAGTTTTTAACAAGAGACTCTGGAAAAGAGAAGTGACATCATTATTAATTTCCTTTAAAAATAAAAAGACAGTTACCTACTTTCCTTTAGATGACTTAAATGTTAAAGAACAGGAAATCATTTTAGGCTGTCAATCCTGACCTTGTACAAATGCCTAGGTATTCCTGTTCAGCACATATAATGTATTCATTGAATGTAGCTTACAATGTATGTATACTATTGATATGTTACATGAGCAGCCAATGTGGTGCTGGGTATACACAGAAAGCCAAACCTTTAAGTACCATCATGCTAAATCTGCTTACCTTTTTCCTCAGGACAAGGAAAATCTCAAGGCAGCTACTGACTTTACAGGCTGCAGATCAATTTTTTTAATTGTTGTTTTGTGCATAGACTTCCAAACTGCATTAGAAATCCAATTTTTTTTTTTTTTTTAATGTGACCCTTAATTGTGCAGACATCAACTAGGACAGAATGAACATTGAGTCTCAGATAAAAAGAAGCCAAGGCTCTAAATAATCCCAAGAAAAGGCTAAAACTGAACAATTCTTCTAGTACTAAAATCTAAATTTGATATATTAACTTCTGTATTACTCTGATGAATAAACAGTTAAAAAACATTGATTTATTGATTTAATCTTAATTATGAACTTCATTTGATCACTTCATTAACACAGTTTTAATTAGCTGAATAAAATTTCAGTATATGAGCTTAGTATATTGCTTTCTGTAATGCAGCTTGGTCTTTTTCTAAATTCATAAAAATTGAGCAGAAATACCTGATTCCATCACATTCCAACAACGGTAAAAACCTCAGAGAGATTAGATTGCTTTGGATACAAATTAGTATATCGTTGGGTCCTGCTCTCAAATGTAAACCTAGGCAATTTAAATTGCCAAGGAAAAAGCAAAAAGAGCTGTGAAAATGAGTCTTTTGGCCCACTGATCTGAATTTCAAACCCTTTCAGTCCATTGTCCCACCAACTGTGCTTAGATCTGTCTCTGCCTTCGTCTTTGTAGTCCATGATGGGAGACGCCTGTTCCATAGTGCTGACATCCACAATAACATCCATTAAAACTTTAACTTTGTTAAGACATTGATAAGATTTTGTCCTTCTTTGTGGATTTGCTGTTGCTGAGTCTGTGCAGAAACCTTTTCTTCAGTTGATACAGAAATTGTTTGTCTTGTCTCAATTTGCCTGCCTTTTTCCACATTTGTTGTAATTTAACTTTTTTTAGATCTGCATTACTCTCGTGAATTTGGTTGAAACTGGAAAATGTGTTCAATACTAATGGGGAGCAGAAGTGCCAGATGGACTAATAAGGAAAGAATAAACTCATAAACCTCATTTCTTAAGGGACTTAGGCAAAAAATCCCTGTCAGAGTCTTTTTTCTACTGTGAAGTCTACAAAGAGTGTTAATAATGTTAATAAAGACATTTGTGTTTGCTTATACTTAACGTAATAAACACATAGTGCTGTATGCTAGGCCTGGTGGAGCATAACTATTTCTTCCTTACCTATTCTTGCATCTTGCTTTGCTCCCTTTTCTTCTCATAAATAAAATTGTAAAACTTTTGATAGGAAGTTATTGGTGAAGCTGACATTTTGAAAAGCTGAAGGAAATATTAATAAAAATAACTAATAGTGGAGCTCCTCGGTGATGGATCTGGACAGAACTTTTTTTTTCTAAAAAATAATTGAGTTCTACTAATTGAGTTTCTTCTTGTAAATTGTTAAATTCTAGCAATATTTAAGAAATGCCACATTTGTTTGCTTGAAGGTTATCAATATTGAGATCATTAAAGTCTTGTGAAATTAAGGTTATAAATCAAGTCTGATACCTCACAGCAAATCTCCATCACTGGATGTCATAATAAAATTTCACATATTTGGAAAGCCAAACCATAGAGTCCAAGCAATAAGTCTAAGCTTTTTTTTTTATTAGAAGACTGCCGTGTTGTTTGTCTTTTTTTTTCTTTTTCTGATGGTCAAGGTCCCAACATACCTAATCATACATTGGATTAAATTAAATAGTAACTAACAAAGGAAAGCATTAGTACTACTACTAAGCCTGTCATGGTAAATGGTATTATACCAACCCCACTAACATCAGCTAATTCAAATACTTAATTCCTCCCTCTTTTCTCTTGGGATTAATCTAATATGAATTGATGTGTTGAATCAAAAACATAAAGGCACTGATTTTCTTAGTTGTTTGGTTTTTTTTTTTTCCTCTGTCAGATCCACTTTTATTATGCTACTTGTGAAAAGAGATATCATCTTATGTCTCTAGGCTCATGAAATACTTTCTCTCTCCTTCTTCAGCACTCCCCACATTACAGACACACGTGTGGGCACTCACATTATCATAAAGGGTGGAAATGCAGAAAAAGAACTTGAGTACCTCTCCAATTGAAACACTGATGCACTGTCCAACTTGTCTGATTGTCCAAACACCAAAACTATTAGTATTATTACGAATAACTGTGATCCATTGTTTCCCACTGAGCTGACTATCCCTGTTTTCTTCTTTCTTCTCTACCAGGGATCTATGAAATCAGAATGAGGACTCTTCCTAGCTTGTGCTATCTTTGTTCTGGATGCCAAAGGCTTTTTCCACTTTTGAAATCTTCAACTAAATAAAGATGGCAATGAAAAATAAAATATCTCTAAAATGACAGCAAATATATCACACATCACTTGGCTAATGGAGCTTTCATGGAAATCAAAGCATGGAAGTCTGAAGTCTGGTGTTTTTGTTTAGGACAAGTGCAGAGGTAACCGGCATCTGTTTTTGCAAAACCATCAGCAGGGAGAGCACTTGTTGTGTAAGTGGAAGACCCAGGTTCAGCATTTTTTGGTATTGGAGGGGATCCAAATCCAGTACAGACAACTTTAATAGCAAAGTAGCCTGGATAAGGAACCTTATCTCTGCCTCCTGTTCACTGTGTGAGAGAAAGAGGGACCAGAATAAATTTGACTTTCCAGCCCTGTGGTGGGGGCATTTACTATAAAATGAAGCCTGGATTCAGTCTCCCCTTCAATCAAAAGCATTGTAAAAAATGCAGTTCTGGGAGTAAGTGCTTGAACATTGATTTCTTTCCTCCTGGGGCATTCCCTTTTGAAACTATAAAGGAGCCTAGTCTGAATGAAATCTGTTATAAATGCAGGTACTTGAGGAAAAGCTATCACCTTACGCTCAAGGAATGCCCTAAAGTAGCAGCTGTCTGCAGTTCCTTGGAGTGGTTGAACATGAATTGGGCCTATTGTGCTTAAAGTTGACAGCAAAAGCAGACACAAAGGCAGATGATCTTGTGCAATTCTCAGTGTAATACGACAGGATATACAAAAGTCAAGAAGGAACGTCCTTGGAAGTGAAGCAACTTGTTTAAAGTCAAATAACAGGAAAATGGCAGAACTAGGTAACCAGTCTTCTTGAGGTCTCATCTGTGCCATAAGACTCCCTTAGGACCACAGTTGTTCAGACATATCTTCCTGATCACTTATTTTGATGAAGTTAGGGTTTGAGATGGTCCATGAATGTACTTCTACTGGGTTTAGGGAGAAGCAAAGATTTTTCAGAAGCTAAAAATTTGCTGCTTCAAATATACAGTTCAACATGAAGAGATTTCTGGATAATTTTTGTTATGTCCCTAGGTATCTTTATCGTAATGTAATAAACCACATATATGTTCTCTGCAGGTTAGGTTGAACTGGATATCCTAAGCTGAATAAGAAGAGTGGCTGGTGCTTGGGAGTACAAACATATTTGCACGAAGATCAATGGCTGCACAACGTGAGAGAATGTGAAGTACTTGGTGGAAATTGGAGGGGTTTCTCAGCATTCCTGACACCCACAGTTGGAACAAAATGTAGGGATTATTATGTCCCATAATCCCTCTGTTTGAATCTCAAGCAACAAATATGCTAAAGATAAAAACATAGCAATATAAGGAGTTATTCTTCAATATGTTTTTTTCTGAACTGAGCTTACTGTACACAAGCCCATACTTACAATTTCTACATGGATAATACTAGAATTTTATGCATTCAGTAATTCTTCATTGAATGAGTTTTTGAACATCAGTGCTGAATTTATAAATTTATGACACTGAAGAAAGATTATAGCTGATGAGAAAGAAGGTGGAAAAGGGTTCACCAACATTTACATTTCTATTTATCTCAATGCTTTAACCTGCTCTGTAGTGCCAGAGGGACAAAAGATTAAGATTACTGGTCCTCATCCTCTGCTGACTACACTTACACATCTGTTGTTAGAACAACATACCAGAGAAGTGACGGAGAAATAGAAAAGAAATAGGACTATTTTGTCATAACAATAACAGTAACTTAAAATGGGACAGTGACTACCATCTCCTGACAACATCTATTTAACTCCCTCAGGGCTGCCCAACCTCATGGTGGGATAGATGCCATCTCTGACTCATCTCCACAAGCTAACTGTGCTGCTTTCTAGCGTCACCTGGATGCTTCTGTAGTTCAGGGATCTAAATGCTGGGCATGACTTGAGAGATATATTGGCATATTGAGCTACAATAAAAGGGGTTAAAATAGCGTACTGGCTAGATAACAATAACCTTGGGCAGATGCGGCTCTATATTTCCCTTTTTGTCTCCTTTATATCACCATATTTAAGTCAGCAGACACAAAATGCAGTAGTCTACTGTGCTATGAAAATCCTCTTTCTATGATTTCTGACTAGAGTATCTTTTTACACATATTAGAATCAAAATAATAGCAAGCTATGGAGCCAAGAAAGCATATTCTTTAACACCAGTGACAGGCTCCTTCTGCATTTTCTTCCCTCCTCTCTATCTAGAACATATGTCACCTTCTAGTATCATCTAAGCACACCTCAGTTCATTCCTAGTTGAAGCAGCAGTTGCTAGCAACTCGATGTCTCCTATCCTCTATCCACACTGCCAGGTGGTTATGTCAACACCACCTTCGTGTCAGTATCAGAATATGTTCTGAATTCCACAAGTGAAATGGTGTAAAGGAATTTCCACCCAATATATGTAAGGTCTAGAGCCTTGCGCTAGGTAGTCTCCAGCTGTTCCCAGTTTCTCTTTCTGAAGGAACCACGTGGTTCATTCTGGTACAGATGCTGCCTATGAATTAATTTCTATGGAATATAGGAAATCATGGACTGGTAGTGTGCTTTACAATACTGAACCAAAGACCCTTTAAGCACAAAACTTGTCATTTGGACAAATTTGCTGAGTTTGGTTTCGTTTTCTCCAACAGACTTTCAAGAGTCTGAGATGTACAGGAGCTTTGATTACACTATCTCATATTTCCTTCTGAACTGCATGTCTCTGACTTTTTCCATGTAGTCTGTGAATACATGATGTATTTCAGTTTCCAGTCTTATCAATCTGACATTTTCATGAATGCTTCACTTTAAACATGGTATGAGAGTGCTAAGGTCATGAGCAACAAGGTGCTGGTGTGACTCTAAGTATCTGAAGAGAAATCTGCCTGATAACTTTCTCCTCAAACATACGAAAAAACATCCTTCTCTCTTCACTTGTAAACACCTGCACTGTTCTGCATAGTTGTGTATCTTCACCAGGGTCTGTGTCTGGGAGCTTCAGCTGTCAAAACCCCCCATATTTCTGCAAAGGAAAGGGATTTTGTGGAAATAGCTAAATCTTTCCTGTAGAGCTGCACCCTGACACATACGATGACTTAGACTGTCAAATAAATGCTTTTGATGATGTACAGTTTGAAGCTACTTTCGGCAATGTAATTTGTTTAGTCAAAACCTTTAATCTATCCCAACGACAAAACTCCCTCTTTAATATATAGTTTAGGAGCTATTTTTGCCACTCCTCACACACTTCTGCAGGGGACATAGGAGGAAGACTGCCCAAGTTTTACTAGAGACATGATGGGTGGGTGCAAACAGCATTTGTGTGAATCTGTAATGGGTCATCTGCTTTTTTGCTCCAAGAGCAAAGGAATTCCTATTTGCTGAAGTTTTCAACACCTTGTAAGGTTTTGAAACTTGGTTTTGCTCCTCAGAAGAGTAAAGACAATACTTTGAACAGTATTCACTATTTTGAAATATTTCAGTTTCAACAAGCAATTTATTTTAACTACGTTTAATTCCCTTGAATATATTATTTCAATTTTAAGCTAAATATGTCTGTTTATGGTATTTCAGAAAAATATAAGGGGGAAAAAAAAACTTAATTGCCCTCAAAAGTAATAAGAATTTTTTGCCTAGAAACTATATACATCTTTGAAACTTCTGTAGTGTTAAGGATGTCAACAATGGGAATATGTAGGAATATGGTATTATGGTGTAAGCAAGCACTAAAACACTTAGAAAGCCCATGAATTAGGAGCTGGAGAAGTAGTTTAGCCTCGCTGTGATTTCATAGCCAATGACTTGAGGTGGGAATATTTACATTGGCTTTGGGATGCAGGAGAACACACTGTGTCGTAGTAGTTTTGCTAATAAACACAGACTGTACAGAGTAATCCCTTTTCAGTTCTCTGTATGCCTTCTACAAAGTTTAGCAAAGCAGATCTGTATGGTGGCTACTTCTTGTGAAGATTTTGTGCTAACACTTAATAACACAAGAACATGTCTTCTGGAGTACCAATATATCAAATATTATGTTTAGCCCAACTTAGCCACGTGCTCTACTGTACTCTTATGAGAATAGCTAATCCTGAAATACACAAGATAGCATAAAACAAGCTTCATATAGAACTGCTAACACACTTGATGCCATTAACACTTAGGATTCACCACAACAGAATGTTTTTAGAAGAAATAATTTTATTTCTTTTTTAAAGAAATACATAAACATATGTGACTGAGCACTGCTTCTGCAGTCCCATGAGTTAGGGTAATGCTAAGCAGCCTGTTAAACCTTGTGTTCAGAGATTATAACTTTAGTCAAGAGAAGATATTTTCCCTGGTTTAGCATAAGATAACGTTGGGAGCTAGGAAGGGCTATTTACTTGCCTTAAAAATATTCATCAGAAATGCTAGATATCAAATGAGTCTGTCACTGCAATTCAATTCTCACATTTTAAGACAAATTACATATGTAAAGTGCGGTTAAGGTCGGGAAGCAATGATATGAAGAAATTAAGTTTCTTCTTGTTCACATGGACAATCTGTGGAAGGTCTCATTAGTAGTCTAGGTTCTACTGGGACTTGGTCAAGAGCTTTGAGCAGTAACCTTCCATTTTAAAATTTGCTGCAGTACGAGCACTGTATATCACATGTAAATCCATACAGCAGATGCCTTCAGATCAGGATTTGTCTGGCACCTGTTTTAAATGGGCAGTGTGCATCCAGCATTTTTTTCAGCTGGCCCTCCAGCAGAATATTCATGACAACAGTAAGAAGCTTCACTTTCTTTTGTGAAGGAAATAAATGGAGCTTCACATATTTTGTGTATCCACCTATTTAGCTACTATTTGTCTCTTTTTCCTGTTGAAGAACAAATAGGCAGTGGCATCTGAGTCTGACAAACTCCATTTTAAATAGACTGCTAATCTAGAGAAATATGCAAAATTATTCCGTTAAGGACATACTTTCTTATTTACCGTTGAAGCAGCTGCATTAATAGCAATCTGTATGAAAAAAATGAACGTGAATTGATATCTACAAAAACTATTTCAACAAGCAAAAATAAATGGTTTTCTAGCATAGTTTGTGTTTGAGCTGCTGACATATTTATATTCAATGATGTCTGAAAAAAGGGCTCTAAAAATAAACATTGGGAAAGTAATCATCTGAGATTTGACACTAAAACCAGTGGTCAAAATTAGTATTCTGAAGCCATGAGGCAATAATGTATGTGACTGAAGAGCTGTTGTTATTGGAATATACTGATTTATCACCTTACGCAATGTGTAAAAGTAAATTCAAAAGCTCTATAATAAAATCTCATATGACAAAAAATAGAATTTTATTAGATTCTTTTTACATTGTGGCATTTAATATCCAGAAACTGGACGTGAAAATTAGTTAGAAAATAATGTTTTAAATCAGTTTATGAAGGCCAATAACACTCCCTTCTCCCCAAAATAACTGGACAAACCAGGTGTAGCGATGCTGTTCTCTAATAAATGACATTTTCAGAAGCCTCACAGCATTAGACTTTATTGTTATTATGATTATTATGGACAAATGTTTTTAAACATTTTAAGGTAGTTGTCATTTATGGATGTTTCAGAAAATAAAACTACTCACAGGCTAAGTGGGTTTTGAAAAGGTTTACTTCTTTATACTCGATGGTAAATCTTTTCAAATTAAATCATTAAGTGAATGTAGAACAAATACCACTTACAATGACAAATTAAGCTATGCTTCAACCTAGGAATATTTACTTCACCAGAAGTGTTTTCATCTAAAGAATTACATTTATGAGGAAAAAGAGGCTAAAGAGTGTTCAGGTGCTAAGATGTGCCATGATGGTCTTCTTTCTAATCCCGGAGTCAAAGAGTTAGCCAACCTTGTATTTCCACATCCACGTTTTACAGTTTTATTTAGTATCACAATGGTGAAAGAATGGGAGATGAATAGATAGGATAGATCAGTCAATAGATAGATAAATAGATATAAAGAAAGCAAGAGAGCCAAAAGAAGGAAAGAAAAAGATGTGATTTTAGAGAACTATATCAGACAATGTATGGTGGGTCCCTTCTCTGATAAATCTGGTCATGGGAAATTCTGAGTATAAATGCTCCTTTCCGTTCTTCTCAGAAGAATAGGTGATGGGGATAACAGCAATACAGTCCCAGATTTTAGAGCCATCCTCTAGTGATTGCAGGTAGTGGGCTGGGAGACCTTGTGAAATGAATTTGGAAGCCTTTTTGGTTTTGCTTAGATACAAGCTGCAAAGTAAGCTGCAAAGGTTGCAGTTGAGGACTCGGTGGTGAAACCTCTTGCAGAGCAGCTGATGTAATCAGTGGGAGGTTTGTAAGTAGAGCCATTGCAAAGTAGAGGAGAGACTGGAGAAAAAGAAACACATTACTACCCTGATCACTGATTTATGGCCCTCCACGCAGGCACACCTCCCCGCCCCCCTTCCCTGAATGTTAACAAAAAGAGGAATGAACACTGTAGAAGACCTTCATACAACCGTTAATTATGGAAAGTGACATTTTTAAGGCAAGAAATGAGCAGCTGAGATTCTGAATGCAGACAGAAACTACCAGCTAACTGTGGAAACACAGGAGCTGAAACATGGTACTGAATCTTGCAGCTTTATTCAAGGCTGTGCAGAGCCTTTGGATAAGCTGCGGAAACAGCAGAGTCAGTGCACAGGGCTGCCAAGAGGTGAAATCCCTAAACAAGATAAAACTTGTCATGAACTCCTGTTTCATTTGCATAAAAACTAAACTGGCAAATGAAACTAATCACCAAATGTGAGGATTTTGCCCTGTAATGGACTATTTTCCCTCAGGGCAAAAGCAAGAACCTATATGTTTTTATGTTTCATTTATTCTTTGATAGGGCTTCTGTAATTATACTCTTTTAGCCGGTTGGGGCAAAACAGCTCTTTCTGAGCCCTGAAAGACAAATATTGGAAGCTGCAATGCTTAACTCTAATAGGTCTTAGCAACTAAGGTAGTTTTAACCTCCAGCCTACAACATATCTAATGTTAATACATCCAAAGACGGGTGTCATTTAGCCCCGGAAGCTTCAATAGTTGCAGCTCATTTATTAGCAATGAGAAGTTGTTTCAAAAGTGTAATGACATGAGAGAGGGAGATTGAAGGGAGCTCAGATTTTTGTGCAGTTGTGATCTCTTCAGGTAGCAAATACCCACGAGAGGATTGACCTCTTGAAGGAGAAACACTTGCTCGTGACAGTGCTCCCTTGTTGGGTCCTGTCCCCAGCTTCCCCCTGCACATCCCAGCTCATGGAGAGGAACGTGGCTGGATACAGAAAGGCAGGACAGATTAAAGTGTATGGATTCCTAACTAATTTCTTCCTAGTGCTGTGTTNATGCATGCTGGAAATGAATAAGTTTCCAGGGTTCACAGAAGTCAATTTTCTAACATCCTTGAAGCTGTGACTATGTACACGTGAGGATGGCTGTGGTGGGGTGAAGCTTCCTCTAGCCTTTAAAACAAAGGGACTGCTTGAGCTCACACTGAGTAGTTGTGATCAGTTTCATTAAGGCAGTCAAATTAGCATTCAAACCCCTCTGATCTGGTTCAGACCCACCACTTATTCCAGCCCTTCAGTCTTTATTCAGGCAAAAGTTTTGCTGACGTTGAGGGCAGATTTGCTGAGCAGCAGGCTGCAGAGAGAGGTAACTTCCATCCCTATTAATGCGGCAAGGCTTACAGAATACCTCCTTCGCATTCCCTTCAATTACACCAAAGCATGTAAAAGGAAGAGTTTAATTTCTTTGACACACGCTGCTTCAGTTGCTGGCATGACAAGTTGTTTCTCACTGAAGCTCTCTAAAATACTACTGATTTTGGCAGAATGGCTAAAATGAGCTACTATCTGCTTCATATGGTCTTCCATAGTCAGATTGGCTTTGGAATCGCAGGCTTTTCACTGGTAATTTCAAATAACAGGCAATACACATTTCACAGTTTAGGTCCAATTTTGTTTTTTCTAAGAATACAACTGTCCTCTTTACCACTTGGAATATGATGACTCGGATTGCCTTGCCATTTTAAGCTTCTCCGGTGAATTATTTCTGGTGTCATTTTTGACAATGTTCTATACGTAAATAAACTCTGTACCCAGGAGATGTGGCTCCCTTATCTGAAGAGCAAAGAAGAATTCATTGTTCACCATCTCATAAAATTATTTTGTCTTTAGTAGAATGAATACAGATTAAAAAATGACTGTTTACTCTTTCTTATGTTTTGTTTTTTGAGGTCCTTGTAGTGGTGAAGTTTCTCTTGTGAGAATACCAAAATGACATAGCATGTAAGTAAAGAACAGAGAACAGAAATACACCACTCTGCTGACACCTGTGTGTAAACTTGTACAAGTCACAAAAAATGGAATCCGAGTATGATTTTCTTTTTTGGATAGGCATTTGTTTTATTTGGTTCTCTGTTTACAAGATGTCTTTTATTTTATAACTCTAAAAGGGAGAAAGTCTGCAGACAAATGCTTCGCAGCACAGGACTGAGTGATCTGTGTACTCTTCAGACGAGGTTTCCTGCGGGTTCACTCAGATAGGAGTTGTCTCCTCTTCTCTGTAGAATAACAGATTTGGCATCATGATGGAAACACAGGCCCCAGGCAGAGGTAAGGCAGGGAATGACAGCAGGACCATCATATCTTACTTCAGGTTTGTACCATGTAAGAAGCCAAGTTGTCATATCATCTACCCCTGAATATGAGTAAGGATGGAAGAACATGTCTCTTTGTACAATCCAGCTACAATATAGTGAGAAAATATTGACTCTTTGGACTTCCATCCTTAGTTCAAATCGTGGGAGCTCAGCTGGGTGTCTCTAAGCCCCAGGTTTTAGAACAGACCCTGGGGTGGTTGGTAAGTAGATGTGAATGAAAGCAATGACAGTAGGAATGAACCATGTAAATCCTTTACGGTACAGATGAGACCTGAAGTCTGTGCAGTCTAAACTAAATTAAGCACTCTGTAAGGACAATGGAAAAGCAGGGTCTGCAATTTTTGTAACTCTTTGATATACTTAAGATCACATTTATCCCCTGTCTTAATTCTGATGGTGCAGCTCGCTTACTTCACAGGAAGTCAAGTAATCCGAGAAGTATTCACCAGCCTCAGGAAGAGCTGGGGAATGTCCCACTGAGGATAAATGATGGTGGCTTGCCCTCCTCGCAATTCCTACCTGAACTATCATCTGCAATGTGTAACCAACCATACTTTTACAGAGTGAATAACAAAAAGTGGCATTAGTATTTTACTGAACAAAAACTCTGCTTTCATTAACTCTCATTATGATTTGATTTATTGATGAGTACATGGGAGTGCTTTCCAAGGACAATACAGAAAAGTTTGCAGGAGCCACAACAGCATTAGTGTTTAACAGACCGCAAGATACCATACAACAGCCATGTTCCAATGACAATATTCTTTAGTTATAAGGCAATATCATGGTAAAAAATGGTTTATGAGACTGGTCTGAGTAGGAAAAGCTCTGTTTTTTAGGAGTTGTTTTTTGGGGGTCATAAGATGGGTGTCATATTGTGATTTATTCTAACTTTAATTTCCAACATACTATGAAACTCTTGTATATTGTAGCACATCTGCAGCCATTTAGGACTTTATAGCTGCAGTTACTTTTCATACCTTAGATGTCTCCTGTTTCACTGCAACAGTGGGGATACAACCTAGATCACTTTGCTTATAGTGGCTATTAATATTATGGAGACTATCAAAGTTCTGGGTGCGATGCAAGTTGCACACATGTGCCCTAGCTATTTACTTCCAGTACTATATTGTGAGGGCTGTGCTTGGGGTGTAACTCCAAAGTCACTCTGCTGATCACACAATAAAATATATTGGAGCAAAAAGGCACTGACAAATTAAAAAACTTGCATTAAAACGTACAATAAATTAAACATCTTCTATATTGGTTTGTCAGGCTTTCTTTCTAACACACAACGACATATCAACACAAGTAAAAGGATAAATTAATTACATTAAGAAAAATAGGTAACATTATTTATAACATATTCATTGAGGTACTAGAGACTGTAACGGGTGTCTTCTAAAGAGATCCCTTGACCAATTAGGGGGAACTTTTTTGATAATAGCTTTTTGCATTCACTCTCTTTACTTCTCCTTTATAAGCCATTAATGAGTATATCAGAGAAAAAAGTAGCCCCGTAAGAATCAACTTTGGAAAAGATAATCTGAGATCATCTAAGTTCATGTGCCATTAGTGTGGAATTGTTCCCTACAGCATAGTTTAAGAAGCTTTATTCAGTCTAATGTTAGGTAACTCAAGCACAGAATTATTTTTCTATTTCTCCACAGGCCCCATCACTAACTAGCTGGATAGTTTAAAAAGAAATAGTTTTTTTCATTTTTGTTCTATTGCTTTTGATTTTCTATAACCTATTGCCTAGGATGACCTGTAGCTTCTTTCCTTTATGTGTGTTTATTTAAATGACAGAAAGCTAGAGATTAACATGTTTGTTTTTTTTTTTTAATTTACTTAGAAGACATCAGTTCATTTCCCTGTTGATATTAGAAAACTCAAGCAAAATTTTATTTACTTATATATGTATACACACACAGGCATATCTCTTCAGTCTGCTGTAATGGTAAAAATCATGGTGTTTAGACCCTATTTCTATTTGAAAATCTGAAGTAATTATAAAGTATAAAATGCAGATTCATAAGATTATTTCTGTTTATTCTTCCATGCAATTTCTGAGAAATATTCAATTATGTGAACATTGATAGTGGACAGTTGTAGAAGTTCTTTCTGGCCTTAAAACCACAGGGTTCTCATAGCAGACAGAGATGTGAATTCAGACTCTAAGTCTAATTCAGTTTTTCCCACTCAATGGGAAAAAGATAAGAAAAGCAATTAAAAGCTTTACATTAAGCTCCTGTTCTGTACTGCCTTACAGTAGAACATCTCTTTCCAGACTACCCCCAAGAGACTAGCATAAGATAAGCACATACCTCCCAATAATTCTACTAATTATAACAATCATAGAAGTCTCTGGTCCAATCTTTCTTACTCCTTGTTTAAAGCTATCACTATTGCTATTCTATTTCTATTTCTTACATTTTTTTCTTTTTTTCCTCTCTAGCTCCATCTGTGAGAACTCATGAACTCACAGCCTAGAGTAATAAGAAAAGTCCCCTCTAACCATAGCTCAATTTTCTTTTCACATTGCTTCATTCCTTTCCTGACCTTAACATGGAAGAACTATAGTTAAACGTATCTCAACTGCTTGTGTATTTATGCCTTAGTCACTTATGAGGCGTCAAAAGACACTACCCAGACTTTAATTCATCATAGAGGTACCATGCACAAGCTGCTATCACATATTACCTGACAATTTTTATTAGTTTTTCTAGTAATATATTGTTAGTTATCATATCTTGAAAATTGAAAGGCTACAACATGCTTTTCACTAGAAAGACAAAACCTAGCAGAGATGGTTTTAATTATATTCTCAAATTAGATATCTCTGGATAAGTTTAATACTAAAATTGAATGTACTCGGGTAGCCAGAGAATGGCAGAAAACACTGAAGTGTTGAAACAAAACAGAACAAGAAGGAAACAGAAAGGATAACTGTATAAAATAGTAGATACAAGACAAAAATAGATGGGAAAGAAAAGTACACAACATGGAAGGTAGAAAGCAAATAACATAATGGAGAAGTTCAAAGAAACAAAAGATTTAATTCTGATCTGTTGTTCAGACAGTGTTCTTGTGATAATCATGGTTCACCAGTTTTCCTCCACTGAATGAGTGGATGCAGACCAGCATAAAGCTGGAACTAGCTCCTCATGGATCTGATTGGGTGACATCAATGAAAATTTCAAGATATTTGTCAAGACATAATCAGGGCTTCAAAATCATTGAAAATGCTAAGGAGAGAATGAACTGGTGAAAATATGAGAAGAAAGCAATAAAAATGTTAGGGTCAAATTTTCTGGTGATGCAAACAAACAAGCTTCTCAGGCTTAGTAAGAGTTTGACCATATTTATTAAGAGAGAATTTCTCTGCAGTGTCTACAATACTGTAGTATTTGATTAATATAGTGTCCATGATGAAAAGATATCAGGGAAATTCAATCATTGAATAGAAATTATATTCCAGGAATTTAAGACAAGGACAGTCCCTTTTCTTCTCTGATAGAAATTTTTTTTTTTCACTGACCTTTATTTATGAAATTTCTAATTTAAGACTGTTTTTTCATCCCCAGCTTTAGCTTTCTATTTAAGCTCTGGTTAATGTCTTTGTGGCCTTCATTCTGGATTTGCACCATGTGGTCACCTTGGACTTTTCTAAGATATTGCTCAGTGTTATGTGCAGTGCCTGTTTGATGAGCTCAGCTGCAGTAAATACATTACCACTTCTCCATGAATCACATGTGTGTCCTATTTGCCTCTTGTTAACAGACATTGTCCATAAGCACTTTGGTCATTGGATCTTGGTGTGTTGGTCTTGGATCTGGTGAGGAGAAAGGTGCTCTGTTCCATAGGAAAAAGATGGTTGAAATGACTGTCAAGGTTTCAAGGTTTCTGGAAAATAAAACAAACAAGGAAGATATCCATCCTGGGTATCCATCCAACCCCAAATTTGTGTTAATACTTCATCTTTTTATGAAACCTAAGTTCAAAAATTTCATCTACATTTTCTCCCAAACTTTTTTACCTAGAACCCTTTCTTTTCCCTCTTAGTGAATAAGACAACTGAAAATCACTTTAATTTACCTATTTTAAATAACTTGACAGTGCCTGTGGACATTTTTACCTAGGAATCTGCATTTCTGCTGTATCCTTTTCAAAAGATACAGCAAAACCCATGCTTGCTCATCCTTAGGTTAAAATGCACATGATTATATGGCATGCTACAAGTGCATGGTTATCCGTAATACAGGATGCACATATACAAGTAGATAATTTCCTGTAAGTGTGGTAGCTCCTAAACTAATAACTATGTTCTTACTTAAACACATTACTCATTTCAGCTAATTGGTCCTGCAGTAAATGGGGAGGGACTTGCCACACTTGTTAATGGGAGAAATAGAGCCCCTATAGCAACTACAGCTTGGTTATGTGTATTTACCTGTATTTGTGCTAGCTATATACCAAGCTAACCTGTCTATAATGCTTCCAGGACACAAACTTATAGCTCTGCATTGCTTATACAGTGCAATAAATACATGTCAAATCTGAGGGGGTGGAGGATAACGGTACAATTCAGCTTAACAAGCACATAATTTTTTTGGACTTGGTTTAAAAATAATCTCCGGGCTTTTCTTCTCCTTGTGGTTTCACAACAAAATCCCCATATTATTCTTGGCAATCCTTCCAATTACATTGCATAAGTGATTATTTTATGCTACTACTTTCTGCTTGTGCCAGGAACATGCCAGGCAATGGTTGGTCAGAGAGCAGGTTGGGTTTTGTACCAAAGCACCAGCAAAGTCAAGGGGAATTTTCTGGGAAGATTGACAGTATAGCAGAGCTCACTCTGAAAGTGAAAAAGCACTCATGGGTAAAATAAAACATTACTGAAGTTTCAGGTTAACAGTTAATGATCACACAGTTCTGTGCAGGCAATTACTGCAGTCTTTTTAAAGCCCCTTTCGTGGCTGTTGAAGGGGCCCTGGGGGTTTCCTGTACTACTGATACCATTTTACCAAGCAATCAGTTTGCTTACATTTCAAAATGCAAAGTTTAACATTCTCCTTTGGTATTGTGTCATGTAATATTCTCCCTCACAGTCATTCAGCTGTATGTGACTTTTATTTTTACAATAAAGGGAAGCAACATCTGAGAACACTGATACAGTCTCAGAACACTGAGACGGGTATCTCTGAACAAGTTTAAAGTGTATGTGTATCTATCACTGGTAGCTATGATTACAAAAAAAAACATATTTCTTTTCATTATTTTTGGGGTGTTTGTACTTCTCCATAGGTTCAGAGTAAACAGTGACTTCTTTAGGAAATGACACTAAGAAAACACATAACAAAGACCAGTCCTGTCTTAAA
This sequence comes from Pelecanoides urinatrix, assembly GCA_013400755.1. Taxonomy (NCBI): domain Eukaryota; kingdom Metazoa; phylum Chordata; class Aves; order Procellariiformes; family Procellariidae; genus Pelecanoides; species Pelecanoides urinatrix. Next base: position 19,493 of record VZTQ01015567.1, read on the forward strand.
GATTTTTGGATGGAAATGCATGCAATGGAAAAAGTTGATAGGTGTTTCTGCACATGAATTGGGACCCAGAATGAGCAAATAACTTGTCTAAATTGACAAGAAGTATTTAGCAATATTTGTTGTGCATCATATCCTTTCACATGAGCCATGCAAATGGGAGAAATACAACTGATTGTAATCCTCCATCCTCCTAGTCTCTGAGTATATTTTTTTCCTGGTGCATCACCAAACTGTCTATATTGCTTCCAGGACTCAAATGTACATCTCCAAGTTACATAAAAAGAATTAGGTTATTTCATTCTAATTGCTGTGTTTTGGGAAAATCTATCTGTTCGGCTGAGGACAAGGAAGCATCTCAACTCACCTTGCATTAGACAATGGCGATGTAACATCTGCACCAACCACACTAAGCTCCTTTTGTTGGTTATGGTGAGAAATAGGAGTTACCAGGGCAAAAATTAATTCATTCCAAAATGGGTATCTGAAATCTGTCAATCTATCTAAAAGCATCCAGCTTGCTGAAAAGACTATAAAGTATCCAGTGGGTTACTTGGTGAAGACTGGATATGTTCCTGTCTGTGTTTTGTCCAATGGATCACACTTCAGCTGTCCCATAAATGGCTTCCATCTTAAAATATAATCAGTTACAAAGCATGGTTTTTGTACTTACAAAAGTTGAGAGAGAAAAAGAAGAAAAATCTTAAAAGAATGAATATCTGATGGTCAGGCTTGGATTACAGCTACATCAGTGACACCTTACCTCCTGGGAAATCTTTTTCTTAAATGAGATATTTAATTACAAGTTGAATTACAACTTGTAAACCAAATTTCCAAATTGATATTCAGTGGATTTGAAAATAAGCATATCATCCTTCAAGACCTAATGCTAACAAAACCTCTTTCATTATATTGTGCTGTATTAATATGCATACACATGCACAAACATATATAATGTACAAAATGCCACCTGATATGAAAATCATGGCAACTTATTTTTTTCTGTAACGTTTTTTGAAACAACATTAACATTAGCATTTGGAGTGTCTGTGCATGGACATAGACTACATTTATTTGTCTACATCAATAAAATATAGAATTACTTAATTGCCATCATACACCTAAATGCTTATTATAGGAATTTACAGCTTTTAAAATTTTGTGTCTAAGAAGATTCACATTATTTACACCAAAATATTGCATTTATAATTCATTATATTTTTTCTTTTAATGTTTTTTATTTTTCTATAGATCCTTTGATATTCCATTAGCATCCTGAAAAGCAAAGCAACTTTATTTGATTCAAAGCAAGCATGGGAGAAGATTTGATTATGAATGTATTGAAGCAAAAATATGAACTGACACATTATGGTATTCAACGTTGATGTCTTAAGAGACAAAAATGTTGTTTGCATTTATGTGACTTTGCTGTTTCATTTTATATGATCCATTAGCTTTTCTTTTCTTGCTTCAGGATGGATCTGATGAAGAGAATACAGAGTCAGATGACGCATCCATCCATGCATTTTGAATCATTGAATCATTGCTTCGAGTGAGAAAAAAAGCACAGTTAGTTTCATAAACATAAGGTTTTACTGTTCAATCATTCCATATCACAAAAACCTTTGTTGTGACCTACTGAGTCACTTGGAATTCTTATTGCCTTCGGACAGATCAAGGAATGAATGAATCCATGTAGGTACAGTTCTTTGGGACATGGTAGTAAAATAATATAAGAAGTTTGGAATTAACCTGATATTATTCAGTAGTTAATATAAACATTTAGGTATAAATAGAAAAAAACATTCATTCAGTCTGGTCTTTTGCACAAATTAACACATGAAATCAATGAGAAAAAGAATATGATCTAATTTTTAAAATCCTGCTTGGGTTCATGCGCACAAGAGTTTTTCCCCTACAGCACATTCACCACTGATCCTAGTGAAAAAAGCAGTGGGCAGACGACAGGTGGGCAGCTGAGCACCCAGAGACGTGCAGGCTGGACAAATGAAGAGTGGACTATGGCTCCAGAAGCACTGAAGATCATTCCAAAGTGTAGGTGTATTGTTTCTGCACTTACCTTTGCGTGCTTCCCAATACCCGACGTCGCCCTGGGTAACACATCATTACCACTACCTTCTCTTTAACTCCTTTAACAGTATTCATTCATTGAAAAAAAGTAGAAATGGATGTGCTCAAGGAAACCAAAGGTTTGTAAATATATTCACAGAGGAAAAAGTAAGTTTTTGTACCAGGGAGACCTAAGCTGTCAAGAGACTGGCTCTCAAGAAACAGCTGGTGGTCTGTCCTCAGCAGGCAGGATACCTTTGCTGCCTCGCTCATTCCTGGCTGGCCAGGAGATCTAGTCCAGCTCCTCTCCTATAATGCCGCCTTTTTCCTCACACTACATTTTATTTCTGCCTCTTTTAATATTTTCCTTCTCCTTGTTCCGCTCACCTCATTGCAATGCCTCTGTCATCTGTTTTGTCTTTCCATGTAATTTATTGCTTCTTATCCTCAAAACAAAGCCAATCAGATTGGAACTTGTCATCACTCCTTTCACTCTACTGCATCTTGCAACTCTTTCCCTGTGTACATTTTATTCTTGAAGCTGCAAATATTTTATGTTTTCTACCTTATACTTTCCCAGACCAAACCAGAATAGGGCTCCTGTTGTTCACGGTGTCTGAATTTATTGCAGGAAAGAGAAGCATGGCGTCCAATTTCTCTTGATTCATGAGGTATTGTTAGTTATTTGTCTGTGTCTGAATAGGTGCTTTTCAGTCGCAAAATGGTTCTTGAATCCTGAGATGTTATTAAAACCAACATGTTTTTTAATTTTAAAAAAGTAAAGTGTATTATTTCTCATTCATTCCTCTTTTTTTCTTCTTTGTAATATCTGCCACCTAATTAAGTCTCAGAAAAATGTGTGAGCGACTAACATAATAAACCATACACAGAGTAGTGCATACGGCTTGACCCTAAGTCCAGTGTAGAATAAGTTCCATTAATATCAGTATCTGACAGACTGTATCTGTAGCATAGCATCTGAGAAAGCAGTTAGCAAATGTTTCAGAGCTTGGAAATTACTTAAGAATGCATTTGCTTGGCAAATTCTTATGAATAATAAACATAACATAATATACTTGTAGAGTATCAAAACCAATTGTAAGCTATTTACTAACAGAACAAGAGAAGACATTTGTAATAAAGACTATCCACGGAAATAATCTGGTTTTACTACAGCACTGAATCCTTCTCATTGCCAGGGGAAGATCACTCCGCAGACATATGTTAATGCACTTTCTACAGTTCAATTTTCAAGGTGTTAAGTCCTGTTATATTAGTTTTCTGCTGCAAATCTGGTTTGCAACAAATGCCTAATGGAAGCCCATATCAAGAAATCTTTCCCATTAAAGAATTTTTAAGTACATCTCTGTTTTTTCCAGATAGAATAATATGAATAAAGTGTGACTGTACTAGTATGAGTCTATTTTGACATCTTGGAATGAGAGAGAGAGAGGGAAACAGAGAGAGAGAAGTTATACATACCTAAAGACCAAAAGATGGAATTAGGAAGCTGTGTCTTAGCTACTGATGGATTTCCTGTGCTTGATATACAGCTCTGAAGAAGTTCCTGTAGGGTTATGGGAAAGGTTGGACCAAGAAGAAAAAGGATTAATTTAAATTAAGTTCATCAGAGTTTCAAGTTGTGCTATACCAGATGGTTGATGAATATGAGCTTATAGAAAACCTGATGAATATGAGCTATAAGAAGAGCTTGTAGAGGTAAATTGTCTCAAAATCAAAACTAGGCACGTACCTCCAAACAAATTTCCTTCAATTGTAATGAGGCTTTACCTCCTGAATATCTTTGAAAACTTATAACTCCTTACAATCTTCCAGGTTTTTTACTTGCAGTCTTCTAGTTCTTTTAAAGAATTAAATACTTGTGCTTCCAGCAGAGATTCTGTTCTTTATTCAATGTCTAATTTGTGATTCTTGAAATCAACAGAAAGGTTTAAAAAGATACATATTCTCAACTCATTCCATATATCCACTTGTGTTTGGTCTGGATAATATTACCACCACAATTACTATTGCTATGATAATCTCCTTCCACCACAGTTTCCTATGGAAAAGAATGGGAATGATACTGCGAAAAAATGTAACAAAGATCCAACCCCAGTTTATCCAGTTTTGCCATGCTGTCTGTCATTAGATCCCAAAAGATCAAAAATAATTCACCTTTTGCTCATATTTTTAATTACCTAGCTGTTTCTCAGCTCTTGATGAAGATACCGATACATTTCATCTAGTCTCAACATAAATGATCAAATGAACATTTTCACCAAAATGAAAAGTCTATGATAAGTGCACTTTCTCCTTATTTTTTTTATGTTTACTGTAGACATCATCTAGCACACACTTCATAAGAAATTGAAAGAATGGTTGAAAAATCCCTTTTTTTTACATGAACATTTTTTAACACTTTCTTAATACTTATTTTCTGCTTGAGGTCCATATCTTAGGTAAAAAAACTTCTGACTTGGTGATGCTCAATATTGTTATCTGACAACTTCATACCAATGCTTGAATCTGAGTATTAGTCCTTGGCTCTGGCTATCTTACTTTAAGAATCCTTTTTTATCCAATGCCTTTGCTTTAATATAATTTGTGCCTAGTGTTCTCCTGTGCCACTCTAAATAAAGTCTCAGAATGAGATCCACATCACCTGACTCGAAATGTCTACAAATGTAGATATCTACATATGAGGCAAGGATCTAAATTCCCTTTGTATTCATTGGGAAGACATAGTCACTACCTGAGTGCAATTCTCCTGGCTTAATTTAGAGGTCTTCATTAGGATGAAAGGAATCGTGTCCTAGAAATGTCCATTTCTTTCCACTAGCTATAAATGGAGTGACTACAGCTAGCTTTGATGAAGATATACTTCTTGTAGATATCTCAAGTTTAGCAAGATAAATTTAATCTTTTCCGTTTTCCACTGTTCGTTAATCATTCACTTTAAATTAGTTATTTTCTTTTTATTACATCAGAACAATTGAAAAACAACCAACCACGTCTTCCCCACAGACACGTTCTTCCAAATAATTTTTTACCTAATCTCTTCTACCTATGTATCTTCTGGTTACATCCATCTAACAAGTGACTCTCAGCAGAAATGTACCGCTCATTTGGTTTTAGAACTTGATCCAAGATCCAGTCAATTCAGTTTTATCTTGCATATATTTTGCTGTAATTATATTTATAGCAATTATAATTATACACCTCTGTTTCTCAACATCATTGATTGCACTCAGCCCTTCCCCTCCAGCCTTCCAATAAACACAGGAAACCACATTGTCTGCATTGTCTTATAGACTGTTAACTTCCACCTCCTCCTGTCATGTTCTTGCTTTAAGCTTCAAAAATATTCAGAGAGTAATTCAAAGAATTAACATCTACCTCATTCCAGCCATACAACTTCAGGACATCTGTATAAACCAGTTGTGAACTTGCCCCCTTTCCCCTTCTTGAATCATTAAATAGCCTTTTCCTTCATGATGTGCTACTGAAACGGGAATATAACAAATTGCAAAAGTGACAAGCAGTCACTTTGGTAAATCTCACATTGTGCTTTTATCTTGTTTCATATTTTACCATTATTATTCTGGTGCAGTACATGCTTTCTCTTATTAATTTGTCTATATTTCTCCAACAAAAGATGCACTTTCATCATTTCAGACAGTCAGAGTCCGTTCATTTGATAAGCTGTAAAACATTTTTCTTTATCACCCACTGTGCAAGTTTTATTTTTAAATCTCATGCTCTTTAACAACTTTGATCTCCATCAGCTGGTTCTTCACCCCAAAAGCATTCCTTCAGCATCCTCTTTTCCTCCCCAGGAAACATATAATTAGTTTGAACATTTGTCCAGTTTTTTACTAATGTTTCCAGCAATGACTCCAGGTCATAGTCAAGGCAAATTACATGTCTTAAATATTTAACATCAACCATCTTTTCTTTTATTTTCAATTTAATAAACAAGGTCTTTTCTTCCACTATCCAGTTAGTGGCATCTTTCTCCAACATTTTGTACAAATCTATTCTGGCTTGTGAATGTGTATGGCAAGGACTGTAGCAAATACTTATGAATTCCATCCATTCCAGGTCCTTTCTAATTTATACTTGTACACAATCCCCTTTGCACATCCTTGTATGGAATCTGCACTTCTTATTCATTAATCCTTATTAGAATTATTCCCAAGGGACTTCAATTAGATTGATTCTCCTTTTTGTTGGCACGTTATGTACCACAGAGAATACTGGCCCCATAAAGCCCCATAAAGTTGGTTTTAAAGACCAACTATCGAAGGTAACAGTTGCAAGTCCTGCCAGACTGAGGCACATAAGATCAGAAATCCATTGAAATGACTAAAAAGAATTCTACAAGCCTGGCCAAATTTAAGAGTTGGTCTCAGGTGTGTCTAAGTAAATATATACACATTTGTGAATATATAAATTTTCCTGAAAACCTGAGGTGAGATTTTTAATTTGGAAACATCTTTTTAGCCTCTTTTAGTTTCAAAAGTGGAAAATTGTATTGTCTTCTAGTACATAGCACATATGGAAGCTGAGAAGTGGTTTATGATGTTCTGAAGGCCTCCTGCATGAATATGGCTATATTGACATTTTAGTTCCTGACTGACATTTTATTTACTGACAGAATTATTGAAAACTTTGCAACAAAAAAGTATTTTAAAAAGTGTAAATCAGGCGGTGCCACTAAAGTGTAGTATAAAATAGTATCACTAAGTTTCTGCATCCAGACAAGTTGGCAGCTGCACTTTTATTTCAGAACTAGTCAATTCTCAATGCAGAATGAACATGGGATGACGCACAGACATGGCCAACAAAAAAGTTACTTACTCCTTTCACGGTGTTTTTTTGACTTGTCCATGTTTCTCTTTTAACAACATTGTCTATGTAGTGTCTGTATAACTTCTCTGTGCAAAACTTACTGTGTTCATGGGCAAACCTCATGGAGCCTTAATCCTAATTCAACAAATTCTGGTATGATAATTGGAGAGGACTATAATGTTCACCTTTTCTCATTTAGATAACTCTTTTCTGCTTCATAGCTCTACAGCAAGCTTTGCCTGCCTCTGTCAAGACTTACTGTACATCCAGCAACAAAGTTATACCAGAGGTCGTGCATTTCCATCCTACATGGACTCATATTTTTTGTTGGTTTTCTGTAAAACATCTGCCTACAGTTTGCTATTTTCTTTTATTAATTCTCAACTCTTTCCATTCATCCCTCATGAATCTTTTCTGACATTTCTCTAGTGAGAAATCATATTTAAAGAAGCTGTAGATTCTTTTTCTTTTTAGAATGCATGATAACAAGTCTAATACTGAAGGAGAAAACTGCAAAAAGCTATAGACAGTTTTTTTCCTTTTCTTTCCCATTTTATTATTAACAAAGTCTGGTTATCCCATGTATACTTAGGGCCAGATTTTCTAATATTTATTCACATTAATGAAATACTTTACACCAATGGCTATTATTTTTTAAAAAATAAATCTATTAATCTAGAAATAAATTAATGGAATGTAGTTCTTAAAATAAAATCTGCCCTATAATCTAAATGTTATCTTTAATTTGGTGGCTATGTTTACAGTCCTCTAAAAAACAGCTCACATATTAATCTGCACCTTACATCCAAGAAGGATATTTTTAAGAAAGTAGCACCTCTGCCAGTGCCACAAACACTCAAATTTACTGCTCCCTGGTGTTATCAATATTTAACTTTAAAAACCACAGAATCCTACTAAAACCAGCAATGCTCTATTCTGGTCTCCAGTCTTCTGCTCTCTTGCTCCTTTTTTCAGACTATGTATTTAGTTCCTAAGCAGGCTTGATCCTATGAGCTAGTTCTGTTATCACCAGAGAATCTACATTTAGCGAAGTCCAGAGAGATGGATATGTTTTCCAAGTTCTTCTGAAAACTAAAGATACTTTTCAAGACCGTGTATCTGCCTTTTGCTGAAGATATATAACAGGACATGTAAACCATGACAAAGATCAAACAATGGGGAAAGGCTAATGTGAGGGCTGGTCTTATTGCCAGTTCTATTTCTCTTTAAAGAACGATGTAGCTGGTCATGTTGTACAGACACTCATAGTCAGAGTGTTTGTTAAAAAAAACCCTCTAAAATTATTGGGATCTTGGCACTGGACATTGGTTCTGCACATGGGGAAACAAATCTCTTGAACTAGACGGTCTTCATCTGAACAATCATGAGAGTGTCTGTTGCAGCAGTCCATGCAGAAATCCTTCATCTACACTGGCAAAAACTCCCTGAATCACTGTTCTGCTGAAGTCTTATGTATCCAGCCAGTAATATGCCAGCTTTTGCATATGTGTGATTCATTATTACTGATTATCTTAAACTACACACAAAAAATCTCCTTCCTTAAATATGTACAAAATTTCCCCCATATAACCATTTCTACCTCTGCAGGAACACTTTCTATGGATTATTTACAAGTGTTTTATCTATGTATAATGGTCAATTCTGCAGCAGGAATTCATTGGGGGGTTTCTGGGATGTCCAGATTCTCCATCCAGGGTGTTAATTAACATATATAAGTGTACAAGTTGTGCCTATCAATTGGTCTAGGTACAGCAGGAACGAGCTCTGGGGTTTATGATGCATACCTTGGAGGTTGTTTAAGGACATTTCAGGATTGTGGAATGAAGTCTCATTCAGTGTTCTTATTGCCAACTGGGAATGGACTTTGGCCTCTGCAATCCCATGAGACACTCGTGGGCATTTTCTCACTTGCTAGTTTGTACAGACTAAGAATTAAACAGCATGGAAGATGGAGGATACCCTGGGTGCGGTTCCATAAGTAGTATAGATATAGCCTCAACGACTAAACTTTAAGAAGAGAATACAACCAGTCAGTGGGACTCATGCACCTCATTTAGTTATGAAAGTAATTTTTATGATGTAAAGAGCAGATCCCTGTCTCCCATACTGATGTCATCCAAAATGCTAGTCCAACCTCTGCATTCTGTGTAGCAGTGCTCTACCTCTGCAATGAAATTTATAGCAGTAGTGTGCAAAATTAGTTTAAAGTTACACAAAATTTGCTTCTGCCTCAAAATTATAGTTTCTTTTACAACACCAAATGTAGTACTTTACAAACTTTGTGTACTGAAATTGCTGTTTTCAATGTGGACTGAAACGTCTGTTATTTGTTTTAAAACCTTTTACATCAGTGCTCCACAGAGACACACAATTTAACTACAAACAAAATAGCTCTTGATGTAGAAATGCAGCAGTCATGTCAGCATAATGTTGTTCCTGAAGTAATAATCCTGCTTCAATGAGAGTAGCCTTGTATTGCTCCCAGAACATGAGCTAAGATCTGTGCATAACACTCAAACGTGCAGCTTGGAGGTAGTCTCATTAACTCAGAAAGCTTATTTCTTCAACTCAGAGCTGCAGAGCCTAATGTAGATAGAGAATCTGGGGGGGGAGGGTGTTTAGCTTCTGGGTAGAAGCTAAAAGCTTAACCACACTTGTATGTGGTTCGTAGCCCGAAATTAGCCCTGGTCAGAACTCAACAGAAAAGTTCTCAAACCATTTACAAGTTACAGTTTCAATGATTCAGAGATGTCATTCTGGTCCCCAATAATGTTTAGAAAATGATGTAATGGCTGAACATTTGTTATTTACATGCAGAACCATGTATTAGGTGCCAAGCAAAGTCGATTTGTGTGGACAAAACAGCGTTCTGTTCAGTAATGTCAGTATCGACAGTTTATAACTAGTTCAGGCACAGCCAAATTAATATGTAAGCCAAATTCACACACACCAACAGCTGCTCTCCCACTTGTACTCTCTTATTACTCCCTCTATTGCTGACTCATATTCAATTTATAACTCATTGCAATTATCTATATCCCTCTGTGTTTAAGGCAGATCTCATCAACCTACAATGAAGACAAACAAAGCAGTTTTATGTAAAAGAAGAATAATTTCTGCCACTCACTTTTCACTCAATTTCTTCAACAGAAATTCTTTGATTTATTTGTGTTATTAACTACATATATAATTTAGCTAAAATTATTGCTGATGACTCTCCACAAGAAAGATTTTTCTGCTGCACTGCCCAGTTTGAAATTGTGAAAATAATATACCTTAAGGTATATCTAGGATTATTAGCTACAGTATAAGAACTGGAACCTGAAGGGGAATGTGGAATAAATTATCTGTCATAACTGTTATTGATCCTAGAAACTTAAAACAAGAAAAGAATGCATAGAACATCTACTGGACAAACTTTGCAATAGAAGTTACTAGCTTCAGCTGCTATGGGATTTATTTCATATTTAAAAAAAAGTCATTCAAAGTACCAGTTGAACCAAATTCTTTCTCATTCATAGCAGTATTAAGATCACTGCAGCAATTCTGGATTTAATGCAACCTAGGTGCCAAACTTGTAGATACCTACTGTGGGAGTCTTCTCACCTAATATTAGATGGATGTAGACATCTGCATCTGAAGTGCTCACCCAAGGCTCCCTTTACAGCTATCTTATGCCCTGCATAAGCATGTGATCTGGGAGACAATCTAGTCATTACTAGTAAGCTATCTCCAAATGCAGTGAAGTTAATTTGTGAGGCTTGGTGTATGCATGTCTTCTCACAGCACACAGCTCTAGTAGAGCCATATGATTTCAAACTCCAGAGAGAAATGCAGCGCATCACCACAGGTAGTAGCAACCCCTCCCCATAGATGGAAAAGACCCAGGCAGATCTGAGTGACTATAAAATGGTGCAACTCTTTATACGTCAGTTTGGTACCAAGGAAACTGAGGACAACTATTATAATCAGTCATAACTAGTCATAACTAGGTGGGAAGCAATCATCCAAGTTTAAAACTGACAGTGCTGAATTGCTAGCACTCCTGCTATTACCAAAAAAGTGTACTTTACACACTCACATGGACTGTCCTCCTGAACTGCATCATTTCTAAGAGATCACACTTCGGTAATGCCTAACTCCCTATTGGGAGGTTAATGGACCCTTCCAGTTTACACCAGCTGAGTGCAAGTGTGACGTGATGTCCTGGGCATTGAAACACAGCTTGCAAAGGACATGCTGTTCTCAATAAAATTCAGTGCCTGAAGGTAGATATCTAAATGTGTTTTCAGACCCTTAAATCAGTGGTATGATTTTCTCTATGTGTATAAGTCTCCATGGGGTGTAGGTACTGCAAACAGTTCTAAAGATAAAAGCAAGTGGTAAGGTCTCAGGGCACACAGAAGTGACTAAGCATGTACATCCAGAAATGTTGGCTTGACTGTCTCGTGCTTTAATCCATTCTGTTATTAAAAACACATAATAAAATTCATCCATTCATAGATGCTATAGATGGTAAGTAGGTCTTGCTGTAACACAGGGTAGGTGCAGTTTCTCTTATTAAAAGCTGAAAAATATTTCTTATTAAAAACGCTTGCCATTTGCAGATTTGAGGCCTACTGTATGCATATTAACGATGATAATATTAAATTCCAATGCAAACTTCTTCAAATCAACTTGGCTTATCGGTAATTTAGGAACTATTAAAGTTTACCAATACACATAGTTTGGTAAGGTACTGTAATTTTTGAACAAGACAGTCAATGTGAAATACTGGTATTGCCCATATTTACACTTCAGTAGCTGCAAGTAGAATAAACTAAATAGATATATAAGACACTACAGCTGAAATTGAGCAGATTAACAAAAATCAACACACATCTGTCTTTGTTATAAGCAAAGAAGTGAGGGCACTGGAAAGTGAATAAGTAAATGGGTAAAAAATCCGTAGAAGTTAGGCATTTCTGAGAGCATGAAAAGAACTGCTGGGAGAGTAAAGGGTGATGTGGGATAGAGAAAATTGGCCATCATATTGATTAAATAAATAAGTTGTTTATTTTTGCCTCTGACTCCTGGAATGATAAATGTAGGACTCTGAAAAGTGGCAGAACAATACCATTTAGTTAAATGTAGAACGGGTAAAGAGTTAAATAAAGACCTCTTCACTGACAGTAAAGAATGGCAATGAAAGTCAAATAACATGACTTCAGGTTAATCACACACACAGCATAACATTAAGAGAGATGCAATGCACAGTTCCAATGCATATTTACTAAGCAAGAAAGGCTGTTGTCATATAGAAAGACCATTTTGGGATTTGGAAGATGGGGACTAAGTTGCCAGCTCTGCCACCATTGTGTTACTTGCTGTCTTCCCGATTTAGCTCTCTGTAAGATGGAGATAATAAATAATCCATCCTCATCATTTCTGTGGTGACACTTATGACCTTTCACATAAGCCAGTACCTGACTTTAAGAACTTTTAAAATGTGGATCTAAAGAAGATTTTCATCTCAATAGGAGACTAAAGGCAAGAAATGGCCTTAACACAGATCAGAAAGTACAGGGAAATATTGATGTTTGATTGTAACGGAGGCAGAGCTTCTTATACATCTAAACCTCTATCGAGATTTCTTAGAAGTATCACAGCAAAGGTAAGTCTCAAGGAAGGTTTTGACCTTCGATAATGGAAAGAAAGAGCAGTTTCTTCCCAGCATGCGGGAAGCGGTATCTCCCTATGGAAAAAACATGAACATACCTATCTCCAAACAGAATAGGTTGGAAATGGATGTTTGTGCAATAGGCAGGACAAAAGTGGGAATCAGTTTCTGAATACCTAACAATAAAGAGCAGTAGAATGGTGATAATGAAAGAATTTGAGGTAAAGGACTTGCCAGATGCACCAGAGACACATGGGGAAAGGTACATAGAATAGTGTGCAAAGGCCAAAATGAAAAGGTGAGTTGAACAAAACAAGATTCAAGTTGTCAAGTTCAGAGAAAGTAGATAGTGGAGATGCAACAGCTTGGGAGGTTGGAAGAGAGTTTTCTCTACCTGTTATTTCTATTTAGATTGTAAAGTCTGCAGCGCAAGGCCTCTTCCTGGCTTTGAAAGGGGAAATGATTAGGTGAAGAGTTGGATTTTTTAGCTGCCAAGTCTTGGATTTGAACTTTTTACTTGCCACATATTTTTCTTTCCTTAGTGCAGGGCAGAGAGGCACTGCCTGTTCTGATGGCAGTGTTGGGCATTTCAAATATAAGTGGGAAAACAGAAGATTTGCACCCTGGTGGCAATACAGAAATGAAGACAAAGGTTCTGACTGTTTGCATCCTTGAACCTGCTACATTTTTTTCTCTTTCTCTACAACAAAATCTTAAAAAAATTGTGCACTGTGAGGCACAGAGGTCACGGGGTCCTTCCTATCCTGTTCGTCTCTTCCAATTCCACTTTCTTTACCCATGCTCCTCTACAAGGGACAAGCACAGAAGAATGCCTGACACTGTTAACACTTGTAGGACCTGTAGGTGAGCATAACTGTGTACTAAGAACCATAACACTGAGATACTTATGTTGCTAAAATATGTTGCCAAATATATTCATACTAAGTTAGCTTTCCCCATCTGTAAAGTAACAAGCACTTACAAAAGGCAATGAGAAAAGAGAAATTAGATAGTACCTGCATTTGAAACTCAGGCAAAGTTTAGAAATAACACAGACATCCTAGGTTATGGCTAGCAGTATGGAGGTCAGAGTGAAGACCATTTTTTTCTTTAAGATTTAATGTAAGACATATGGTATATTTTAAAGACTGTGAAACAGTATAAACACCAGTGTATATTTGTGTTTAAAATATACAAAGGGACATAACTGTATTTTGATACTTTCAACTTGTTATTTCTGTCCTCTTTAATTATATTGGAGACTGGAGATGGGAGGTCTTCCTTCCCCAGTAGTACCAGTTCTGAATATAAACAGTGAAGGAGAAGATATTCTACTGCAATCTTCGATCTACAATCCCGATGTCTGTGTCAAGCCATAGCCTTTCCTATATATCTTAGAAACATCTATCTTCAATGTAAATTGTTATCTTGTCTGTAGAAGGCTTTAAGGACAAAAAGAAAACAGAGCAAAAATAATGTAAGAAAAGAGGTAGGGAGACAAGAGGGAGATTAAGACAGGAAGGAGGCAATGACAAGCAGGGAAAAGTACACAAGCACAAGCAGAGCAGAAGCTTTGTAAGACAGAAAAGGTGAATGTAATAATGAACCCCACAGTAGGCAAAAACCTGCCCTAGATTGTGAAAGTTACTTACAGCAGCTTCAGCTCCAGGAATTTGAGACACCAAGCTGGGCTACTTTGTATGCTTCCTGGTATGCCAGTACCAAGATTGCACTTCCAGCTCCCAGCTGCTTCACAGCAGTGCTGGTGATTTAGTTCTGGGAGCAGAACCAAATATTTGGCTGTATTTGTGTGTGAAATGCACACTGAGTTCTTTTCTTTTGCTCTGTGCAAAACTGTAAGGTGGAAAAAAAAATGTAGACAATTAAAGCTACCAACAAACTGTCTTACTAATCTTCTGTAATCTTTTTTTCCTATTGAGGGGAAAGAAGAGGAAAGGTCCTTTCTGCAGAAATGGAATACAACGAGGTATTATATATCAAGTTATGCAACGGCTGCTCTGCTAAATATGACTATAATAAAGTAATAAAAATGATAAGAATATCATTACTGGATGGATGGAAGCTTGCTTCTCTCATACTGGAAAATAAATTCATGGCAACTAACTGGGGTTAGTAGGCTCAAAAGACTTTAGATGGAAAGCAAACATATGGTCCATTTGGCCTTTGATTTCAGGATTACACTCATTTGACATTTTCAAGCTTTCTGTTACAGCTGAGGGACAGAAAGTTACTCTCTGCTTTGAATGAAAGCTGAGATGATTCTTCAGTTTGTTCAGGGTTTGGTTTTTTTTCAATAGCCGGAACTTTTAAAGAAAACAAGCGTAGAGAGACTCAGGAAAATTGTGTGAGTTGGAAGCAGAAAGTTTCATTGATGTTTTGTTGGTGGGACCAGAAGGAGCCATTTTCAGCGTGTACACCCAGGGTTTTCCAGTCACTGAGATTTGCACAGCCCCTGTGTATTTTTCAGCAGAGATAAAGTTCCCTTTGTAGCAAATGTAAGACTATGAATAACATGTTTTTCTTATTTACCTCTGGCAGATTCCTAACTAGTACCCCACAGGTCCGTGGAGCACGGGCTGAATACAACAGTTTTGGTTTGTCTTCCCTTCATAACAAAAGACCAAGACTTTCCAAGTGTAATTGTTCACTGAACAAGTTCTTATCTTTCCAATACATACTTACATATACATTTCATATACATATGCTTTAACATGTATCTCTATAGTTTGCCACCTTCAAGTTTTACAAAGACCAATGCTGGAGGATTCTAGTAAGTTGTTCCAATGATTAATTACTTTCACTCCAAAGAAACGTACCCTGTGTTAAGTTTCAACAAATAGAAAAAATTTCAGTCATTGTATCACTTGTTATGCCTATTTCTGCTAGAGAGAATGTCTTACTGTTAAAGTATTGTTTCTTTCTATGTATGAAAAGTTTTGTAAATGTGAGTGATGCCCTGTGTGAACATCAAAATAGTGGAAGAGAATCATGACATTATTCCCAGAAGGAAGGGGAAGAAGGGAACTTCCTATCTTTGGGTTTTTTTCGTTCTTTATTCCCCTTTATGATACTGGCAGCTCCCAGAGCTGTGGGATGTTGATCTCACAGAGTGTTGATCTGCTGGAGGGCAGGAAGGCTCTGCAGAGAGACCTGGACAGGCTGGATCGATGGGCCGAGGCCAATGTATGAGGTTCAACAAGGCCAAGTGCCGGGTCCTGCACTTCACCCACAACANTCGTGTAAAGCAGCAAGTCAGTGTGTCAGCTTGTAAAGAAGAGCGCAGAGTGTTTGAAGAAACTGTTGAGAGAACCTGTGGCATGAGAGAAACATGCAAAGCCACATGTAGCAACCTAATCATTGTAGATTAGAGGAAAAAACAAGAGGAACTGGTCACAGCCAATCCAGTGAACTGCCAGTCTTTGTCTCTTAGTAGTGTTAAAGACTGAGACATAGCTAATATCCATCAGAATAACCAAGCCGATATACTGAATGATCCGTTCTGTTTTCATATACTCTCTCCTGGGCAAGTCATGGAGGTGTTTACTGTTGTAGTGCACTGGATCACACAGAGGATTCATCCTTCCTGTCAAAGAAAAAAAAAGTGGCATTTTGTGTTTGGAGTATAAGTCATTCTTTGTGTCCTCGTATGGAGCTAGAGAACACATTTGTGCAAATCGGTGTTGCTTAAATAAAATCAGTGTTAATTTATACCAACAGAGACTTTTTCCTTCATTTTTTTGTATTGAGGGAAGCTGAATTAATCACACACTCTTAGTTTTGCTTGTTAGGTATTATCTTATTGTACTTATCTGATTATTTAAACAGCTTATCTATCCTGGGTACTTTGCCAAACATTAATAAAACTGTGCTAAATCCATCAAGTTATCATCTTAGACATCCAAGAGAGCTGGAGAGATGACAGCTGGGATTTCAAAGAGTTTCTAGTTCTAGACTGAATGAGTTTCCTGAGGACACAAAGCAAGTGTTCAGCAAGCGAGGGAACTTGAAGAATTCCTCAAATGTGAATCCGAATGGCTTTTGAATATCACTCTGTTCAGTGTTGCTCTGAGTTAGTTGGGTCTGGGCTAGAAGTGGAGTTCACCATTCCATGGAAATATGTTGGATGAAACATAGATGCTTTCAGTCTACAGAAATGATGGTGAACTGGAATCATGGATTTTGAAGACCAAAATGTCAGATGCTCTCAAGGAAGTTGTGTGGGACCCTGGTTCCACCAGCATGCGTTTCTGAATCTAGCCTCATATCCTCACAGCTCCAGCTAACATAAAAATAAATGCTTCAATGTTCCCAAAGGGCTCGAAGAGATTTTGGGTGATAATTGCCATGTCTGTACATTGTATGCATTCAGGGCTTTTCCCCCATGCTTCAGCACTGTCTTATTCTGGTTCTAGTTAAAGTAAAAAATATGGTCTCACATATGAACTGTATTATTATACTTTGAGGTGATATGAAAGATGATACAGTGGCGGAAACTTATGCCTTAAACATTCTAAAGCAACATAAAACTTCTAAAGCAAAAACCAACAGTACAGCAACTAAATTGAAACATCCTGTACGTGTCCGTGGTATATAGACAAAAAAAAAAAAAAACCAACACCAAACACTTAGTAAATCCTTAAGATATCTCTCCCAAGAAGCAGCTCATAGATGATTTCTCTTCATTCTGATTGTTGATTAGGATCTTCTTGTCCTTTCCATTATTTATTTTGTTTTATATTATAATACAACGAAGAAAAAATTCGTATAATGCAGCTGCATTCAAGGTGAAGTCTGTACTTGGATAAAAATAGGTCCATGTTTGCCTTGAATGATACTGAAGAATGAACAGGAGGACTCAATCCCTTCTTAAGCATGGAGCAGTGTCTACAATTCTGGAAACAAAACCAGAAATGGGGCCCCCAAAATGAGGAAAGGAATACAGTGACTCAAATGAACCAAGGTAAAAGGATGCCTTTCCAGTGACTGAATTTGGTAAGATTGCATGAAGGCCATTGCATTCAAACTTTAACCAAACAGAACACGTGTTTTTTAAACTTTCCTTTGAAAGCTAATGAGGAATGCTTAATTATTTCTCTTATTTAGGTGGAGACTGAACAGAAATGATCATCACTGACTTAAAGACAGGTGTCTTTTTTCTCTGTGATGTAGGAAGACTGCATTCTTCTTTGTGTAGAGCAAATCAGCAGAAATCTCTGGGCTTGTGGCCTTTCCTGCCTCCCAGCAGATGTCACAAACTGTGTAGATCTCTCTCTTACCAGCTCTGAGTTGTTATATCATTTGAAGTTTGAAAAAGTTATCTTCTGACTCCTACACAAGGCATTATATAATAGATATTGTGCAACTACATATGTCTTCTTCCCAGTTCTTATATCTGCTTCTTCCTGCTTTTTTTTCCTTCCCCTTACAGCTGTTTGAAACATTTGTGGGATTTGTCAGAAAAAACAATTTTTTTTTTTTTCAGTTCTGGCTTCAGATTAAAACTGAATTATCAGCCTAAATATTTGCTGAAGAAAAGGTGTTTGACATGTTTGGTTTCCCAGAAATTTACATTAAAATAACCAGTCCAAACATTTTGTATGTCAAGCTTGATGGATGGTAATTTTTCTCTGAGAAATAGTACAAAAATGCACTGCAAATGAAAAGATGACAAGCTGTGTTTCTTACTTGTCTCAAGAAGAAGACATCTCTTTTAATCTTGCCAGATGATGAAGGTAGTTGAAGAGAATCATTATTACTCTTCGTGAGTTTTAATTTTTTATTTAAACTCAGTGTATGTTCCTATCTTATCATGAGCTGGATAAAAGTATCATGATAATACAGAAAGGTTTGTATACCTATGACTTGATGACTATCTCTAGCCTGTTATATTTCTCTCCAATAAGAAAGGTCATACTAATCCATATTTTCAAATAGGCTAGAGTCCTACCAAGTCCTACCTTTTAGGCAGTTCTTCAGGATGAGGGGAATGACGGGTCTTCATCTTCTGGTTTCTTTTGTCTTTCCTTTCTATTTTTTTTTTGAGGTTTTCCAAGCAATGCCTCAGGCTTCTGTCTTGCAATAATATCACTATATTTGACTGCAAAACTTTCTCAACTGCATGAGTTGAATTGCTTTTAGGCAGACGATAATGAGTTTCTTCTCCTTGGTCGGCAACAGAGTTTGGAGTTGCTTTCTGATGCACAGGTGTACATCTTTATGCAACTTGCTCATGAGAGGAGAGAATAATACGATTTTGAAACTACCCAAGGATGGGCATCTGAGGATCTGGAAAACCAAATTGTTCAATCTGTTTTCCCTTGCCTGATATTTTATTCATGCTAATGTAGATCCATACTTTTACTATAATACGTTAGTTAAACAGCCAATCTAGAAAAGCACTATATTGAATCAACTTTTGTTTT
Source organism: Pelecanoides urinatrix (assembly GCA_013400755.1). NCBI lineage: Eukaryota > Metazoa > Chordata > Aves > Procellariiformes > Procellariidae > Pelecanoides > Pelecanoides urinatrix. The sequence continues at coordinate 38,537 of VZTQ01015567.1, forward strand.
GTTTTTTTTTTTAAACCTGGTTGGCTTCTTACTGGTTTAGCAACGACAACAGAGACATCTGGTCCTGGTCCAAACCAGTCACAGAGATGATGACCCCTAAAGACAACAGTGAGGTAAGAGTGAGTAGTACTGGGAAGGAAGTAGTTTATCCATGACTCTTACATTTAAGATTTCAAAGTACTTTTTAAAAGTGAACAGGTCAGTCAGTGAAAACATTCGGTAATTTTCAAACTTTTCCTCTCCTTTCATGTTATACATGGAAAATAAGTTTACAAAACAGAAGAAAACAAGAATTTAATTGCAGAAATATCAGAACAGGGACTTCAACAATATCACCCTCAAGCAAAAACCAAAATAACCACAAAAGCTAATTTTTCTTAAATTATGTTCAAGTTTTAGAAATTAACATTTCTGCTGGGAACCTGTTTGAAAAGTCTTATCTGCTGGAAGCAATGACAAAATAGTCACAAATAGGTGTGAGGACTGAGCCCACAGTCCCTGTATTTATTTTGTGGGCAGTGTGCTTCATGCTGTCAAAACCATTTTCAACATCATTTTAAGTAACTCAGCTTCTTAGACATGACATAATAGGGATCTTTCTGCTACTTAGCAATCTGAAGTCATGTTTGAGATGTTTTGTAGCACACTTAATAGGCAAGCCCTTCTTTTTTTCCATAGCATTTTGAGAAAGATCCTTATTCTAGCTGTTACCCGTTTCAGGACCTTAAACAAAACCTTTTTCACAGAGATAACTTGATCAAAGCTGCAGCCTTGCAGGATTGCATGACCAGAGTAGCAAACCTGAATTCCTTTTTATATTTTTCAAATAGTGCTGTTCTAAGCATACTTAACTTTCACATATAATTTTTGTATGTATTTCTAAATAACTAGCAAAGATCCAGCTTCATCCCTTCATAAGCAAAAAGAGCTTTGACATTGATCTTATTGGAGTTGGAAAGCTGGTGTAAGTTAACTCTGGAGAGAGGACTTAAAAACCCTCATAAATTAAAAAAGTGAGGTATGTTATAGTAAGTAGTTGTCTCTGTCCAGATTTTTTTTATTGTTTTTTACACACCATTTGCTATGTAACAGTTCCTGACAGAACATATCACATGTCCTAAGATTCATGAAAACTTAATGGAGCTTGATTTCAAAAGCACAGAGATAAAAATAAATGCTGGAAGAATATCTTAACATAGACGGTTTTGTTAAAACCTCTTGTGTCTCATAAGATATCTTACAACATGAATTCTGTCCTTGTTTTCTGTTAGCTCCATCCTGCCACATTAATATTTAATGAATCTTTCTTATGTTTTGCTGACCTGATTAGTGACACTTTCATTTTCCAGTTTCAGGGGATCAAGTAGAAACAACCTGCAGATGACATACAGTTATCCAGATAACATCCAGTTGCTGGAGGGACTATGTCAACAGGACTCTTCTTTCTAAGACTTTCAAACTGAATGTGATGATGCCCATGGCCATTCTGGACGACCCCAGAAAATCATGGGTGATGTAGAAATGGATTAAGATGACTAAATATTGGCACCTGTCAGTTAGTTAACTGGAAGGAACCAATCATCTGATCAGGCAAAAATGGATGAAAGAGAGAAAAAGAAAGATAAAGAGAATTGTCCATCGTCACAAAGTTGTTCACTGACAGTAAGGATGGGTCAGGCCCCATGTTATCTAGCTCCCCTCCTGCTCTGTTTTTATCTATCTCTGACATCCTCCACCTAAATTTACGTAAATTAGACACTGACAGAGGTTTTTCTCCTCCTAGGGTGTAAATTTTTTTCAGATTTTACCATGGTTTTTCATCTTTTAATTTCATACTATGGTAACAGTATAATCTTCCAAATTTCATTTACTGTGGACATTGGAGCTTGGAGAGCTGTGTGCTGAAAGATAATTTTCATTGCTAAAAGAAAGTACCACATTTTTTATAGTGCAACTATACTAATAATAAAAAAAAAATATTGCCTCCACTTGGAATAATTAAGTACACTGTTTACTTAAATCAAAACCTCTGAGCTTATATATGCTTTGAAATCTTTTTAAACGAAGACCATTTATAGGACATTTAGTATTTACAAGATTAAGGCATTTCTGCTTGCATGTAGAATAAAGCTATCACTCAGAAAATACAGAGTTTAAAAATCTCCAGGGGGTTGTGGATCACAGATTTTTTAAAGTTAATTGCCTAGATCTCCCCCAAAGTCCTCTGGGTCCTATTCTGGATCAGTCTAAGAACTTGGTTGTGTTTTTCTGCCACTTCCCTGGAGCTTTAGAAGCTAACATATCTATTCCTATGCCATTTCCTACCTATATTACCGGTATGTAGGTTAAAAATTTACTTGGATATCAGCTTTAGAAGGCAATATCAAGGGGGATGGTGTGATTTTCAGGAGAGGGGAAAAAAAAAACAACAAAAAACAAAACAAACCCCCACAACAAGAAACAGGAGAAAATAATTCAAACTGGGCTAATATTTAGCCACCTTAGCTTAAGGACAATTTGGCATATATTCTTCAGACTTCAAAGTAACATTTCATTTTATCTTTGTACTAAGTGACAATCTCCCACATTTAGCAAATATATGTAGGCTAAAATACCATTTCATAGCAAGTGCCCTGGAGAATCAGCTGGTATTGTATCTTAGTTAATAATGCCTATATTAGCAGAATTTGGATAATTCACAGAGATGGAAAGATGGAAGTCAAGGAAGTTAAAGTCTATCCCTTGTTTTCCACTGACCGAGTAAATGAACTTGATCATAGCATCTGGCTACTCTATTTCAGCTCCCCACTTTCTTCCTATGGACACATCAGTTAATGCTTTTCCTCTGTCAGACAATTCATTAGCTTTAGGTCCCTCAGTCTCAATACAGCAGCTCTGCATGAGAAATAACCGCTGCCATGGACTCTTCAAGGCATAGGAAATGTTAGACTGCCAGCCTCTGTAAGCCGGAGTTGTATTCTCATTTCCTTTTCCATAGTTGTTTTGTCCTAAATGAAAAGAATTAGAATGTAATACTAAGGAAAACAAACAGACATTTAATTAACAAAGTGATGTATTCCTTGTGCCAAATACTTGCTCCCACTTGTGTCTACATTCCATATTGTTGTTTACTTAGAAAGAGAGAGAGAAAGAAAGGGATTGAAATAAACCTGATGGATTTTTCACTGTAACATCCAGACCTGACAAGGTTACTTAACAGGATTTTTGCCACAATGCTCTTTCACCCAAAACCAGCTAAAAGCCCATCTTCAATTTATTAGCTTTTAAATAATTTGTTCTGTTACCCTGTTTTTTCTCTTTAGGGAATTTATAAACGGCAAGAGCAGTCCACAGAATTAAATAATTTTTGAGCAAAGCAGTAGTGCCTGTTAAGATCTCAGATTATAAATGCATCCCACTTTTATTTTCATTTTTTAAACATGGAAACAAATGTGAAGGCTTTAAAAACATGTGATACTGGGGTTTATACCTGAGATTGGAGCACGTAATTTTTTAAAAAAGAGAAGATCTTTCCAAAGTAGCTGGGTAAATGCTCGTACATACAGCCCAACTCTGTCATGCATCAACACCACATTTTGTATTCAGTGTGTTTTGTGCTGATCACAGCTTTCAGTCAGGTCAACCTCATCTGCTTTGTTTACTAAACACCACATGTATCACACCACGCCAGTTTTTATTGATTTGAATTTTATGCAATTCCAGTGAATGCTACAAAATGCTATAGCTGAGACTAACATTTGAAATTAAAGCTGCAGAGGGCTGCATATAAACAACAATATTTTTAATAAATGATTATTTATTAGACTATGATGACAGTCTGAATGGTCAATTTAGAACAGTCTCTTGTTCTTAGCTGATGCTATGCATTATATGATGTATATAATGATCACCAAATTTAATCTGGCCAAATATGAAAATCATTATCTAATTAACTAAACCCAGTCCAGCATCTTTTAATGTAGTGCTGCATCCTTCTAGCAGCTAAACCACAAGTATGTAGGTTAGCTGCAGAGAGGAAGAATAAAAAATAAAACTAAAACTGAGTCTGTTTAGCCTCAAATTGATTCAGGTGCAAAGAATCCCTAGTTCAAAGCCTGCAAGTGTCATCACACCAGGGACATGGCAAAGAACTCCTTAAAGATAACCACAGCTTTTTATAAAAGTGTGCAAGCAACCCTACTAATCTGAGCTGTTGAAACTCTGTATCTCTCTGGATCTTACATAGTTCCTGGCTGCACAAGATCCCTTTTTAATAGTTTGTTGGCTAAAAAGCATTCCACCCTCAGAAATTCAACCTTCTTCAGGAACTCAACTATAAACTAGCCACATTTCCCTTCTAGATGCGGCTGGAACAAAAATAAATCATACAACATAATTACAAATATAAAGCTTTAAGGTAAATGTGAAATGATTTTTCCCCAGAGAACCTGACATTTGAATCCACCTTGCTTTTACCCCTGTCCTTCATAGAGTTTTAAGCTGCTGAAATGTTTTCTCGACTGCTGGCAGCATGACCCAGTGAGGGCACACCTGTCTTCACAGAAACTTAGCATACATATACTGGTAACTATGTATAGAACAGAATGTGATTGTCATGCCATTGGAAAGGTAATTGTAGAACAAATTTTAAAAAGGTAAATTGCATTACTACAGCTCTGCAGTACTAAAGTTAAAATTACAAGTTTTATTCAGCTATCTACTTCCTTCTGTTGTGCTATCTTCTATAACCCCCAAGATTAATCAGTAAATCAGAATAATAGCTCTTAAACAATGTGAAAATTTCAGTATTTTAAGATAGCAGAGGTGTTTTTCAGAGTTATTATGAAATTCAAGCCAATTGAAAGAGAAAAATACTTAGGTTATTTCCTTGTTAGAGCTGTAATTTCTGTAGGGAAAAATAGTTGTATGTGTTCAAAACTATAATTTATTACTGTCCTTGGAAACAAATAGTTTGGAGCCAAAACTCCATTTTTAAGTTAGCATGAGCTAAGTCTCTTCCAATTATTGTTTGGACTGCAGTCAGACATTACTTTCTGAAAGCATGCTGGGTTTTAAGGAGTGCTGACACCCTAAGTCCCAGGTGAACTGCAACGATGGCTTGTTGGTTCTACAAAAGTCAGGGAGGGGACTACTTTCAGCTGCTCTTGTTGCATGTCATTGCCTGAGCTGGTTTGACCAAGATCCCTCCATATGAACAGTTCTGTGCTCATCACTTATATGATGATCATAAAGCCATAGTGGTGTTAGGTGATGTTCCAATTGGGTAACCTTGTGTGACCTACAAGTGCATCCTAGTTTGTCTCTATTTGGAAAATTAGACCCACAAATTTACCTTAAGTTCCTTGGGTGTAACGGAATTCCAGGGGAACTCCAAACTGGGTACTTGCGGTGCCAAGTTTAAGTTTTTACATCAGGGAAAACCAAGCAGCTCTGAAAGTAAAACGTATGGATTTTCCATTGCACCACTTGTCCAAAGAAGATCAATTTATTTATTTAGAGAAGCAAGGTATTGTCAGTCATCAGCTGTGCATTTTACTCTAACACAAGTTATTAGCATCAGCACACAATCTGGAACGGAAGAATCAGGAACACGTTTCCAAAGTGAGCTGGTATGTTCTGTGCAATTTAGTCATCTACTCACAGGCTCAGGGGCACAGAACAACCAGTGAGTAACCACCCCTCTCCTGTGGTGTACAGTCTCCTTTGGAAAGTGCATTGGAAATTATGTCTGAAAACGTTGGATAATCACTATCTTGATGTTTTGTTTGCCCATTCTTTTTAAATCTTGTAACCATTGTGACCAATCCCCATGAAAATCCTCATGTTTTGAATTGGAAAGAAGATGGTTAAGCAAAAAACAGATCTCTCCAATAGAGACAGAAAAAATCACTTAATCTCTGCAGTTAAAGACAGTAGTCACTAAGATGCATGCACCATTGGACCCTGAGGCAGCATAATCACTGCTCTGAGATTTTCTAGAAGCTATTTTACCTATATTACTCTCGAAAATAGACCTTCTTTTAGGATTATTAGACAAATCACCAGCCTATTTTCTTGTCTCATTTGCACCTGCTCTCCTGCATTGTGTTCAGTTACAGAACTTGGAGCACGGCTTTCCTGACATAAAAATGAAATACAGGACACAAGAAAGGGATTTTTTTATGTGGAGACAGTGGATAGTGGAATCGGTTTGCTTACAACAAGCGTCCCCAGGTTAATTAAAGATAAACTAGAAATTGCTTTCCAACCCAAAATCAAAAATTCCATTTTAAATTTCAGGTTGTATTAAACTTTCCATTTACTTTATATTTTTAAATAAAACTGAATTTTTAAAACAATTTTTTTACAATGCCAACATAAAGCACCATGGTATTTTTAATATACCATTTCAAAAATTTCCACCCTACTTCTTCTCAAATAGTGGGAATAATTTTGCCTTCTCAAAGAAATTAACTTTTGAAAATATTTACTCATTTGAATGTAACTAAAATGGACAGTTAACTCAAAGTCCACCACAGTTGAGTAAGAGGACAGCAGTATCACTTCTACTTAGCATCAGAAGATCTGAAGTATTATTTGCATTTTTGACATAGCAACCAAACAGTAGGCATCGGAAAAGACTGCAGTTCCCAAGAATGGTTTAGACACCAAATCATGCTGGGAAAACAAGGGTATATTTTCAATCTATCTTTCACCAGGAAAGACTAAGTTTGAAACAAGAAGCAGCTGGAGGAGCAGCCAATGGATATGGGCACAGTTATGAAAGAGGAGATAAGTTGAGGGATGGAAGTATTTGAGAACCGCTTATGATTTTGTCTGACAGTGATCTGAGCTGCCAGTTACGTGATCCTAGCTTAGGATATGTCTTTATAAAGAGGAATCCATTTTCTGATTCTTACTTATTTTTCATTCTTAAATGTCTGTAGAGCATGCTGCTTGGAAGGAAAGTATATAACAAGAAAAATCTGATTAGAATGATGACTTTATCTGAAGATAGTTATTCTGATGCTCCAAATGTAAAAAAAAACCCAAACAAACTTCTAAATAATGTAATTTTATTTTTTATTTTTCATTTGCCTGTATTTCAGCAGATAGAGATTTTGATTTCAAAATAAAATCTTGTAACTATAAATGAAGATACTTTTTCCCCCTTTTTTGGGCTTGAAATTCTGTGCCACCCAAGAGAAGAATGGTCATGGTCACACTAAATCTTACTTTGGCATCCTGAAGACTTCAAAGTTAATATGACTTATTTAGGCTCACTTCCAACTCCTTTTTAGTTACTAATTTCTCTTACAGAAGTACACTGACAATCATTTCAAGAGGCATTTGCATTAAGCTGGGAGCCAGCAAAGCACTTAAGTTGGTGTACTTAATAAAACGCATCTTCCATTGAAATCACTGTGCCAGCCTGCAAGCTTAAAAATAAGCATATGCTTAACTGCTCTGATGAATTACAGCAGATCTGCAGTGTTATTATCACTGAAGTCAGGAGAGGTCCTCAAGTTTGTTATTTCTTTCCTCCTTTTAGTCCATTGTTAAAGTGAAGGTTTATAATTGGAAGGTTTTGGACTGTGATTCAAAGCCGGTCACAATCCATCACTGGAAGGATGTGGAACATGTGATCATTTGAGACAGTCACTTAGTTTTAACTTTTAAATAACAGTAATAAGTTTTTGCAAACAATCTGCCCTTTGACTGCCTGAGACAGTGATTTCTAGGCCAGCGGTTGCTTTCATGGAATAACCAGTTGCTCTTTTTTTCCACAGGTGAAAATGGGTGAGGTGGATTACCTTGAGCTCAACACCTACCGCCAAAGCTTTAAATCTGACAGTGGCCTCGGTATAGCTGATGAGTGCAGAGTCATTCTGTGTCAGTGGGATATTACTTATTTTGCAGTAGTGCCTTAATACCTTCTACAACAGGTTAAGAGTTTCATGTATGTTAAGTTGACCCTGTCCCTCAGCACTTCCAGGATGAGTGGTTTGTATCTTTGGAGTAGAATAAAGCTGCTTGAGACCATCTGCCTTTCCAGAGCGTCGTGAAGTCATCTGAGCATCAGCTAGCGCATGACTTCATGATGCTCAGACCCTCTTTCACATTGATTTAACTGAACTACTACCTTATCTCAGTGCTTTATAAGACTTGAGCAATACTAATGATGTCAAGATCATCAAAGACTCATTATCTATAAAGTTAGTTACCCAGAATATGACTTCCCTTAATCTTAACCACCCAGGGGTGAAACAGAATGCCTCTACCTGGTTATCTAATGCCAAAAGAGAGGAGCAGGATAAATCAACTTCTGGAGATGCGTCTCTCCAGTGTCTAGTGAGAGAGTTTAGATAAAACACGTAAGTCTAGACACAGCAGTGGCAAGATGCAGTAGCTGCAAGGCCAAGGCATAAAAAATGTTTAGATATTCAGCTTCTATCAACAAGTATACAACCAAGTGTGCAATTATTTGGGCTTAAAGGCACTTTTTGAGATATTTTTCCTGGCAACTAATTAGACTAAAGGTAGAGATGACTACAGTGTGAGGGTTTGGAGGGCTTTGCCTTTTAGTCATAAAATTCCATACATCACACAATAATTTTTATTCCATTACTCTTTTTTATGATGAAACTTTGAATGCGACTGCTCTAGTGAGATTCTTGCCTTACAATAGATTGAAATTGAAAAACATTAAAGTTTATAGGAATAATTCTTCAAATTATAATTGCCTTTCCATACCAAAGATTTGTTTTTGTGTGAAGCTATCAAATATTTAATAGCAGACCTTTACATAAAAGCAATTTTATTAAACAAAATGTAAAAATTCAGCTGCTTAAATTATTGGCACCAATTCCTTGGAAGTTGACTGGTAGTGCAATTACTGCTTATTTCTAACAGAGAAGAATAGAATAACTTTAGGAAATATATGATCTGATATTTTTCAATATCATATAAATGTAAATGTAAACAAATCATTCCTAAAAAAATACATTATGTAAAGAACAAAAGAGTAATCTCTAGTTTACAGCTGCAATATCCGAGAAATAAGACAGAAACGTCTCTGCTGCTTTTGTTCACCCACTCTGGCAGTGGCTGAAGACCGTATAAGACAAAATAATTTCTATGATGGCCAAAGAAAATTTTCACATAAGGTCAGAAAGCTACTAAACCTCCACTTTTAAGAGTCTGATGCCTGAACCTCGGGTTGGTCAGTTTTGGTCTGAGGCAGGGAGCTCTGGAAGCTCTTTTGGTAAGGTGTCTCAGGGAAAAATGCTCTGCACCAGCTCACGTCTTTACTCCCGAGTCACAGCAGACCTACATCTTGAAGAAGGAAGCCTCAATATCTTTTGGCAATATACCATCGGTTCTGTAAACCTGCAGGTCAAAGTCAGCTTCTTTGGTGTGAGTTTTTCAAGTGGGTGATTGGCACTTTTCAGCAGTGGTGCAGAAGTCATTTTGTAGAGTCAATGATCAGTCATTCAATTTTTCTTATGCTTTTAAAAAAACCTGAAGTCTTTTTCATATTTCACATTTCAGACATAACACATTGGAAAGAAAAATCACTTGCCACATTTGAAGTTTCCAAGAGTTTTATATGCGAGCTTTGGGTTCACATCCATGTACTTAAAAAAAAAAAAAAAAAAAAAAAAAAAAGGGGGTAATGTCACAAAGAATAAAGATAGTCTGATGGCAAGTCACTTAAAAAAGATGAATTCTTCCAATAGAAAAATGGCTAAATACTAGGCTATCAGCATCTAGAAGGAAGCAAAATACTTCATTTTTGACTGAGAGGGGACCTGGACAGGCTGGATTGATGGGCTGAGGTCAACTGTATGAGGTTTAACAAGGCCAAGTGCCGGGTCCTGTCCTTCGGCCACAACAACCCCAGGCAACACTACAGGCTTGNTTATTATTCTATGATTCATACTAGATGTACTGTAGGAGAAATGCTGAAAATTATATAACTGCATCTTTCATTGAGTTTATGCACTGACCTTCTTATCAGACATTTCTCTTTGAATTAGGAGGTTTTGCCTTTCCTTCTAAGCACAGATCAGATGTTGTCCTATTCACACATCAGGAAATGCCTTCTGAGAAGCTTGGAAATGGCTACCTGGGCTGGACTTTCAGTGTGTCAATGGCTGTGTGAGAGACATGCTTTTCAAAGGCAGGGCAAGATGAACGAGTGGAAGGTTACATGGCACCGTAGGTTTGTAAGACACCATGCTTATGTGTCCAGAGAAGAGTAACAGTGTCAGCCCTTGGATCAATTCCCAGGCTACTCTACGCCTCTTGTCTCATCAGGAACAACCTGTTTTGTTTCTTTTCATTTCTGCACATTTTCAGGGCTGTGAGTAAAAGGCTTAGCATTGGCTTCAGGTTAAGCAAACTAAGGTAGACATGGAAAACTACTGGACGTGACACAAGAAATTGCTGGATGTGACATACAGTATTATCTTGTGATAGTACAAGATGCTGACAGAAGTTACAGACGGGGCCATGAAGGGTGACTGGATTCCATAAGAGGTTAAAGGGGAGTTATGTCAATAAATGGGCAAACTTCACAGATAATGGGAGGGGAATATCATGGACTTTCTGAGGAATAAAACCTTATAAGAAAAACTAGGTAACCTTATTAGTAATACCATGCAAGGTCAGATTGCCTAGGTAACCGTATCAGAAATAGCAAATTTGGATATGGAAGTAGCAAAAACAGTACCAATGGGGAAGAAAGTAATTAGGACAGGTTGATTACCTGGGAAGAAACTGGGGTGGAGAAAGGGAGGTACAAAGGCAGAGAAAAGGAAGCTCAAGAAATACGAAAAAAGGAATAATAAGATATGAAATAATATTAATGAGGCCATCCAGGGGTAACCTGGTTTCCTGGTCAGGAGGATCAGGGCAGGATCCTGGCTAACAGAGTATTCAGACAGATGGAAGGAGCATCCCAGTATCACTGTGTCAGGGATACCATCATTTCCTAGCACGTGCAGTGTATAATGCCTGTGCTAAAGGAAGCTGTCTTCCGAATCAGTGGGCTGTGCTGAGCTCTGCATTTCACAATGCTTCAACCATTCAGAACCAAGTTTGCTGCAAAATATAAGGAAGCATAGATGAGGTTTTGTGTATTGGTATGTTTCTTTCTCTTCTTGTTCTTATTATTCCAGTGTTTTCTGTTGTTTCATATAGTAGCACTTCAATATTTATAAGCTATATTGATTGCTTGTATTTTTTTCTGCCATACATCAGAACCCACCACAGCTAGAACATTAATTTGCACTGTCAAGTCAAATACACACTTAGAAAAATGACATATTAGCAAAATCAACACCTCAGGCTGTATGTGCCTATACTCAGTGTTGTAAAACACATTGGCTAAGTTGCTTCCACTTCTAGCTCTTCTTGCCTGCAAGTTTATAAATATTTTTTTTTTGTTATAGAGCAATGGTATCAAGGATTCTTCCTAATGTCTTTCAATAGTTCAGTTTAATGTATATATATTTAAAATAAATTAAAAAAAATAAAACTGAATGAAGTGGAGAACTGAAAGTATTGTGGGCAGAGAGGGATATCTAAACTCATCCTATTTTAAATTCATTTCAAAGATCAAAACTTCTAGCCTTTCTGTTGATTTTGATAAGCAAGCTGAAAAATAGTAAGGTTGTTAGGAAGATAATGGCAAAATGAAGTCTTAAAATCAAAAGGGATGATTAAGAGACCAAAACTTGTGTTGATGAGGTTATGTGAATTTGAATATGAGGTATGCAGAGTGCACCTGATTGTCTGAGACTTCTGCTTTGTATTTAGGACAAATATTTTTAAATAAATCAACCAGATTTTCAAGATTTTGGAAAAGATACAGAACTTGATTCCAGACTGAGATGTCTGTGTCAGTGCCTGATTTCAGCAGACCACTTCACTGAAAAAAACATAGAGAAAAGACTTTAAAGAAGTTAAGAGCACTGTAGCTTCTACCTTCCTCCTTTGCCCATTCCATTAGCATAACCTGAAGAAAGACTGGGTCATCTTGGGATAGGTGTACCTCTTCCCTATACCCTCACCTTCTCTTCTCACCTTTCCGCTTGGTTTAGCAGCACTGTGCCCTAACAATTACAAATTTTTCTTCACCGTATACTCACGGTTGAGGTTCATTGCAGTAGTTTTAAGCCTTCTTCAGCTGGAAGTTTACCTTGACATCACCTGCCTGAACAGCTTTCCTCTTGTTGAGTGAAACTCTTTCTTTATGTCTAGTGACCTGTCAGATGCACTGAAAGCTGTTACTGCTTTTAAGGTCTTCCATGCAGAATACATGAGGTGGTATGGATTTCAGTCAGTGCAAGTTTGTAATTAACTCTAAATAGTACAATAGTGCAGTTCACTGTGAGTGATAAGCAAATACTGACACACCATTCTGTTATATACTCTGAATATGTAAACTTAACAAATGCATTCCAGAGAACATATTTTAAATGGGATTTTAACATCCAAACTTTTATTTTTGAAATATCTATTTTTCATAAACCTTGATAAGTGTCTTGAGTCTCTGTTGATTTGTCAGGAGCTGATGTGTGTTTCACTTTGGCAAACAAGTTTCTTATTTTTTGACATGTGGGTATAGTTTTAAAAGGTAGAAAGTGATGCTAAAAATAAATGCAAATTAAGCAGCAACTCTTTGGATCCTGGAATATTCTTTTTCCTACAATTTTGCTTTGAAGCACTCATACCTGAACAAAATACAACTGCCCTGAGAAGGGACTGGACCCTTTTGACACCATCCCACCAGGTGGATGCTCTAACAAGCAAGTCAGTCCCATTGTCTGTGGTCCAGATATGCTGAAAGCACACATGGAAATTGGAATATACACTGTTGTCTCACTCCTTCCCCATTCCTCAATTAATAGATTTATCAGGGGGAAATAAGGGATGAATAAAGGTCTCCCACTGACCAGTCAATGATGTGCATAGAAAAGACTCTTCTCTCCAGTTGTATTTAGAAGGGTAGAGCAAGTCCTGCTCAGCAGTTTTTGAAAGAAAGGGTACCTTTTACATTTAAAGTATACTTTATATTTATCTTTATAGGACTCTCAAAGCAAATGTGAAACAAGAAAACGTACATACACTCTACAGCACAGAGTATTAAACCTAAATCCCAATGGTTTCAGAGATTCATTTCCTCTTTTTGGAGTTAGCATTAACTAGTCTAGGCATTTTTCAATCTACCATGTTGGGAACATCAGATCCTATTCCACAGCATCCAATTGTCCCTGTATGGTCCAAATCTCAGGGTTCAGGTATCTCTGCTAAGTCAAAACATTTAACTCTTACAACATCTGGCCTGCCAAGCTGCAAGCCAGTGCCAAACTGAGAGCTAACTAGTTCAACTGGTTTGCTTGAACTCACCACCCTGCTACGGAGCACAGCTAGTTAACAGGAGGCCAGCATGTTATCTCGACCAGAAGCGCATTGGTGTGAATAACTCCTTTCCGGCTCAAAAGCGGCTTGTGCTTATCCTGCTTGAGTTTAGTCTGTCACAGCCTACCAGTACAAAAATGACTTTCTAAGGCCATTATTATTACAGTACATCAAGTCCTAACTGTCACATTTTTTTTTTAGCCAGCTGGAGAGATAGCATAAGCTTTCTAGCCAAAGAACTGAAAGAGCGAGGACAAAAGTCTAATCTTTCTGCTGAAGAACTTCCTTTTTACCAGACCTACAGAGAATTTTCTCTACGATTCCTGCCCTCAGTCAAGAGGTCAACTTTGCTATGACCCTATACATGCTGAGCTGTTCTCCTGCAGTTTTAAATAAAACACCCCGAAGGAAACTCTGAAGTGGAATCACAGACCACAGGTGATTCTTTCTTTTTAAAGTTAGTATTTAGGTAAGTACTACAGACTTTAGTTGTAAGAACACGAAGGTATTATTGTGAGGTCTTGACATGAAATAGCTGTCTATCGATTTAGAAAGTTTAGTGACCTATCAACTAAGGATTAAATATGCTAAGAATAGTAAAGAATAACTCATTTTATAGAAGAATAATAAGAGGAGAATCAATTGTGATGCAGTACTGAACTTGAATTTGGAATATGGTTCATTTTTTAAAAATCTGTGCAAAAGTGACACAGCTGCTGTAGAACAGCTGTCCTTTTGGAAATGCCATTAAGTCATCCTTCTGTCCTCTCAGTTGTAAAATTTCCATTTAAATACAACACACCTAGGCAGCACACACAGAGAAATAAAAATCCATAAGGAATAAGTCTGAGTAACACTGGATGTCTGCTGGACATTTTGAAAAGTGAATTTTATCCAGGTTGGGAAAGTTAATACAAAATGAGCCCCTCTTTTCAGAGAGAGTTCTATTAGCTTTCGTTGTTAAACCTGACCCTCTGTGATAATGCATTAGTGATGGTTTTGGACTCGTTCTAGTGAGGGATGCTGGTTTTATCCACAGCCATCAGAATAAAAATCCAGTGGTGGAGGCTGGAGTCAGTAAAGTTGTTTAGTTAGAATATAGTCTATTGATTTAGTTAAAACATATGCTACTGATTCTTTATTATTATTAATAATCATACTGGAAGCAAAGTTTCTACTATAAACACCCAACACTGTGTAAAACAGAAGAAATTATCTTATTGGAGGGACTTATTGGAGCAATAATTAATTACTTGATGAGGCTGTTAGTTGAACTTTTTTTAAAATGCCTTGTTTATCTTCTGTTAAAGAGCTTAGTTAGGAAAGGTTTTTTCCTCCAGGACCACAAAGTCAAAATTTGCATAATTATATTTTTTTAAGCAGTTGTAATTATTATTCTTTTATACCTCAGTCATGATAAACATGAAGAAAATCTGGAAACCTGTCTGTAATACAGTGTTGAACTACGTCCATTATAGAGAATTGTGTTTGTAATTACGTCTGACTACTGAGGACCTTGTAACACCCAAAAGTGGTCACTTATAGCGGAATCAACTAACATGTTACAAAGTATGCCAAAAAAAAAAAAAAATTCCTTTCAAAAAAAAGTTTAATGACAGTCATCACTGCAATTTCTGTCCAGCATGGATTTCCTTCTGGTTAGATTAGCAATGTTTTTGCAAAGGCAGTGTTTGAAAGTAAAACCAGTCCAAGGATTATTTACCTTTACAATTTGTAACAGGAAAGCATAGTTTGCTAGGAAAACAGTTTATGAGAGACAGAAAAAAGGCCAAAGCAAACAAGCAGTGGACAAAGAATTTATTACAAAAGTGAGGAAACGGAGTGTGGAAAAAACAGTGGCTCAATGTGCATCTTGGAAGCAGGGACAGGAATGTGAACTAACCCAAAATCTTCAAAATCCCAGAGGAAAATCATGACCAAAGCCTCACTTTCTAGCCACTGCTGGCTAAGGTACCCCTTCTGCTTGCAATGTGCCGTAAACATTTTTCACAGAGATTTTTGTCTGTAGTTAACAACCTCCTGCAGATTTACTTTTGCTAGTAATGTACACTCTCTCCCTCCCAAAACAACTCAACTGTGAGTCTCTAGAGTGATCAGATGTGACTCAGTTCCTTTCTTCTAATATGAGCACTACCAAAAGCCAACATGAATACATTACAGTCAGTAGCCCAAAGCTAGTATAAGTTCTTTCCTCTTAATTAAGAAGCTGTGCAATTCTTACTACTCTCTAATTCTGTGTCTGAATCATTAACTCTTCATTAAGTACTTTTAAAAAATAAATTTATCTGCAGCTGAAAGAGTTGAACTGTGGAAATTCAGGACCAAAAAAGACATGGGGTCTGCAGTAATTATTAGGCATCTAAACCAGAAACAACTGTTTGGAAATCCCTGTGGCAGAAAGCCTTACTAACCTTTCATGTCATGAAACATGCAGAAATAGTAAATGCTTTCAAGGCATCTGACGCTCTTGAGCTATAAGCTGTCCATCCCAAAACAGGCAGGACTAGTATAAGGCAGGCTGCAGTGTTTTTAAACTAGGAGAGTGAAGAGAGTTTGTTGAAAGACAGAAAATAATGATCTGCTTTTGCAAGAAATCTGCTGACTATCTATGATGGGCAGATAGGCCTCAGCCACTAAAAAGGACAGTTACATACTGTCCTGGTTTCGGCTGGGATAGGGTTAAATTTCTTCCTAGTGCTATGTTTTGGATTTAGTATCAGAAGAACGTTAATAACATATCGATGTTTTCAGTTGTTGCTAAGTACCCTCTTAATCCAAGGACAGCTCCCATGCTCTACCAACTGAGCTAGGTACACAGGATGGGAGGGAACATAATCAGGACAGCCAGCCCAGCTGGCCAACAGGGTATTCCATACCATGTGACATCATGCTCAGTATATGAATGGTAGGCGTGATCCAGGAAGTCGGGACTGCTACTCGGTTATCGGTCAGCGCGGGTGGTGAGCAATTGCATTGTGCATCACGCATTTTGTATATTTTATCATTATCATTATTATTTTCCTTTTTTTTCTGTTCTATTAAACTGTCTTTATCTCAACCCACGAGTTTTTCTCACTCTTACCCTTCTGATTCTCTCCCCGTCCCGCTTGGGGTGGGGGGAGTGAGTGAGCGGCTGTGTGGTATTAGGCTGCCTGCCAGGTTAAACCACGACACATACGGACCCTGTCCTTTGTATTTCCTGTTGTTCAGCTTTTCATGAAGTTATGTTGATCAGGTTGTGTTTCCATAGCTCCTAGTTCAGCCAGCTCTTCTGGATCCCATTTGAATGATCTGCAAGGATGTTAACTGATGCCAAGCAATGCACTGCACAGATTCTCAAACCAACAGAGACTGAACTGGGTCCAGGTCAGAAAAGCCATATTACTACCCTCTTCTGCAAAGTGACATGGCTTTGCTAGCTTAGGGTTCAGCATCACATTAATGCAGTTTCTGGTACTATCCTAACATCCCTACATAAGGCTGTACTTTGTCATTAAACTGTCCCAAATTCAGAAAATGTTTGTGTACCAGAACACATTTTACAGCCTAGACATGCAGAACCTTTTTGAACACTATATGAAAAAACTATATACTCAATAAAGCATCCTGGCTTTCATTGTGAGGACCTGACACTTAGAAGTTTGACACTCCAATGCACAGCTTTCAAGCACCAAAGTCTTTACTGGATTCAGGCTTAAGTAATTAATTGCACCAAAAGTGTATTATTAAACTAGTTCTTTAGCTATTGTATAAGCTCTTCATTCAACTGCAAATCATTACCTTCACTGTACCTGTTTCACAAAAGAAGAGAAAATATTTCTTATTCAAGCTTTAAGTGAAAATGCAAATTCAAGAACACTGTTTAGAGTTCTTCCCAGCCTTAAGACTTGTTTGCTCTGTAATGCATCCCTACTTCAAATATAACTTTTCATTTAGAAAACACTGTAGCCACATTTTCTTACCTAAAATTATAATATTTTTCATTTAAAATATAAACCAAAACAGGAAAAGGCTTGACCAAAGTCCTGTAGGAATGCCAGGAAAGAATTTTAAAACACATTTTAAATTAATGTTAGTGGAGTTTGGGTTTCTTCTTCTGATTTAGTTGATATCTGTGCACCAATTTCACCATGAGAATGATACAATTACAAGCTTTAAATATGTTGATTTTAAGACCAGCAAGATTATATGAGCATTGTTCTTAGTTTCAACACTTGTTGAAAGAAATCAATACAGTGTTCATTTGTAAAAATGTGAAAATGACATGAAAAAATCTGTGAAATACTTTGAGAAGCATTTAATTAGTAGAGTATAAAGGAAATTGTCTGAACATCTCTAACAAGGAAAACGCAATAAAAACTTAAATCTTGTTGTCACTCTCATGTCAGAGTGACTCAAACTCTGTCTTGTTTTGTAGCTAAGTTAAAACTAGCTTTATTCAGAACTAGCTGAAATCGTGATTCTGTTAAACCAGGTAAGTACACAAGAGGACTGCAACATAGTTCAGGATTTTACCCTTTTATGCTTCTTAATATCCAGAGGCTTTTACAAATCGTTATCTAAACACATGTATTGTATATACTTCAAAATGTACTAATTTTCAGATATGTAAGCAATCTCATTTCCCACAATTATGACTGCAACTTGCAATTGTTCAGATGCTCTGTGAGTCAGTTGAAATACATGTTGATTGCTCCACATGTGGATAAAGGTAAAAAGCTACAGCACAGATCATAGAATCATAGAATTATAGAATTGTCTAGGTTGGAAAAGATCTCTGGGATCATCAAGTCCAACCATTAACCTAGCAGTGCCAAGTCCACCCCTAAACCATGTCCCTAAGCACCACATCTACACGTCTTTTACATACTTCTGGGGATGGGGACTCCACCACTTCCCTGGGCAGCCTGTTCCAGTGCTTGACAAACCTTCCAGTGAAGACATTTTTCCTAATATCCAAACTAAACCTCCCCTGGCACAACTCCTGGCGCAACTTGAGGCCATTTCCTCTCGTGGAAAGGCCCAGCACCTGGGCGGCGGCTGCTCCCGCCGGAGCCCTGTCTGGGAAGCTGCGTCAGTCGTGGTGGGTGCAGGGCTGAGAGAGGCCACGGCTTTCTGCCGGGCCGATACCATTGCTCCCTGGCCGAGCTGGCAGAGCTTCAGCGCCCTTCCTGCCCCGCCAGCTGCCGCGCCAGGCCCTGTTTGCCCGCCCTGTTGGCGGCACTCCCGGTCGCTAACGCTCCCCAAGGACTTCTTTTATTCGTGGCCCCTGTTGTTCCTGGCCCCAGCCTGGTCTCGCCAGCCGCTGTGGTGCAAGCTGCGGGCTCCTGACGGCTCTCTCGGCTCCCCTGAGGTTCCCCCGGTTCGGTTCCCCCGGTTCGGTTCCCCCCTGTGCACCGCACTAGAGCGCTCCGCTGCCGGTCCCACCGCTGCCAGAGCTGCTCGCCTCGTCATACCCCAAAGTCTGGAAGTCTGTTTTTCAGTACTCCTATGGATCCCATAAAATTCAGAGTTTTATGACATAAAATTCCAAGTCAGTAACAGCAGCAACAACAAAAGCAACAACAACAACAAAAGTTAGATGGATAATGAAGATAATGTCATCATAAAAGTATAGAATAGACAAGATCTTCTCTTGGCTGCGGCCTGGATAAAGCCTCTTGCCTAAATTCAGTCAGGCATATGAAATGTCATTCTCCTCGGGAGTCTGCAGGATGAGGCTCCTTCCAAGGAGTTTATTAACATCAGTCTGGGCAGACTATGCTTATGTAGGGGAAATCTGATGGTTCATTCAACTCTCCTAAAGTAAGCATTTTCCACTGAAAATTTCCTGTTGCCAACAGAGAAATCCAACAACAGCTTGTAATTGGTATTTTCACAGCACACTACCTCAGACATGATGTATCCAGGGAGATCAGCCCATGGAGGGAAGCCAGCCTGTAAAGGAAACTGGGAGTTTGATAAACTTGATTCTGATTTTATCTAGCCTTTTGTAAAGACAAGTGCAGCTTGATATTTTAACTTGTTAGTTTTAATAGAATCTCATTTCATTCTCTACTTCCATGGATCATGTCACTTAATTCCTTTTTCCTGCTCCTTCTCTCCCTTCTTCTCCCATTAAACATACACTTATATTTTGTCTCTAGTTGAAGGGATTATGTCCTGTACATATGTAAAACTTAATTTATTATTTCTGTCTTTTAAAATAAGGAAGTTGGAGAGCTGGGCTCTGATAACAGACAACAAAGTCTATTCACTACAGAAGAAAACTATTTAAAATCTAAGAGACATAAATCCCTCCAAAAATTCAGTAGGGTAAAAGCCACATCCCAGAAGTCTAAAGTAATAGTTCCTTTTTCCCTGTAGACACTTATAACCATTGCTCTGGACTATATAGCCCTCAATAAAAAGACTTTATCTAACATATCTTTTACCAAGCCCTATGAGACTGCTTGAGACCCACAAGAGCACGTAGGCTCATTCAAATAAAAATGAGCAAACAGGCAGGACAAAAATCAAGCTCGGAGGACTGATTCCTAGCCGGTTTATGTACGTGTTTTCTAGCCCAGTGAAAGATGGAGAAATGAATATCTTTCAGAAAGGTGCTCTCACAGAAGACAGGCTTAGAGGGACTTTTTCAGGGAGACTGAGGGTAATGCTTCCCAGCTCATAGGGGATGTGATGGGGTTTCCACACCACAGGAATGGGGGTTTCACTAATGGGGGTTTCAGGAATGGGGGTTTCCTACTTGCTACCAGTAAACTTAGTAATTAGAGAGACCAGACGTAGTCACTGTGACTGGCTTATTGTTTTAAATTTGATTGGAGGATCCTGGGACAAAATTGTAAGCAAGCTCTTAAGTATTGGCTATTCATCATATAATATTTATAAGCAGCTCCATAAAACAGGATACCTAAATGGAGCAGAAAAAAATTAACTGAAAAAATAATCTCAAGAAGAGGAAGATATTAAACAGTACATTCACATTATTAGTCATGGTTAAGGGAGGATAGTGAAACATCACCAAAACATATTTTTCAGCATAGTTGTTACACATCTTGTTTAAAAGTTCATGATCTTAAAATCGTAAGTTCAAAAGGTGTCCCAAAGATTTAAGAATCTGTGGGTCTCATTTTTACATTACTTGGAAGCTATCTAAAGGAAAGGAAGAGCCTTATCAGTCAGGGGCATCCTATCTCTCATCTTTTCTATTGTTGAAGTCTTGGATATAGCTACAAGAACCCTTTAGAAAAAGAAGGTTTCCTGCCCTTCTCACCTCTTCTTTTTTCAAACTGTTGTGTAGATCTTAAAATATGAATAAAACCCCATGGGGCCAATTTTTCAAAACGAAGAGGCTGACTTCCACCTCTTGACTTTGCTAAGTCAGAGTTCAATGATGTTCTTCTGAAGACAAGCGAATCCTGCTCTCACATGTGGATCATGTGTACTATGGTGACCAGAGGCCTGTACTCAGAGACCGTCTTCCAAGAGGTGCTTTATTCTCTCTTTCACAACTGCAGTAAGCCACACGCCTATCTAGTTTAATGTATCGTAATAACGTTAGCTTCAACTAAGGAGCCACGTCTTGCACTAGCTGATCAGTACAACAGTCTTTTCCTTAACTAGTTTTTGATTTGTGTATAAATAAATCCTGTTAATGCCACTGATTCTGCACCAGCACTTGAGAGCAGCATCTAACTTCTAGCTGAATTCTTCTGCACCATCGTTTATAGTGAGATTAAGCCCATATTCATCCTGCTGAAGTTAATACTGTTGTTCCTCAAACGTTGGACCTTTCATGTACTTAAAATTGGCCACTTGAGCCAGAACTCTGTCAGATACTCTGCCATTGCACAAACCATGTTAGCCAAATTCAATTCTCATTCTTCCATTAAACTGTAATTTTAACCAGATACTGATTTTGTGATAATGTAAATTATTTTTAAGTTTGAGAAGCTGATAAGATAAAATAGAAATCCAGATTAGTCTTAGGTTCCCACATGCTAAAAATGTATGATATCGTTTTTCTTATACTCCTGCATCACACATCTATTATCATATTAAGATTAAGAATTATATTTGGAACTCAATTTCTTAAATGGAAACAGGAAGCAGATCTATGAAATTTTACTCCACTTCTGAAGAGTCTGTAAAGTAATTAAACTTTTGGCATGAATGGAAGAGAAATATGCTTAAAATGCTTGACTATAAATATCTTTTCCAGTATTTATTTGTTATGTTCTGCAGGTATGTAATAACTGGTATATGATGGTAACACTTAAGATATTATTAAAATCAGAATTTCTTCCTCAAGGTCGTTACCCTCTGCCACAGAGAAGTCAGCAATTGTTTATCTGGGAAGCATGAGTTACCTCAGTTACCCAAATCAATATTAATCACTCACAATTAGGTTGTTTGCATTCATCAGAATTCCATATAATTTGAGGGTAATCATAACCCCTGCTTCCCCAAGTAACATATGCACAAATATTCATGTTCAAGTCATCCAAATCTCTCTACTTTTGAAGCATGTGTCAACTTTTGCCCCACTCTGTTTTATAGTTGTTGCACTCAAATATGATATTATTATACAAATTATACAATATGTACATTAATATATTTATATATACATATATATTTCATATATATATGTATAATAATAATTTTATGTATAATAAGTATTTTACGTTATATGCATTATATGTATTATAGAACTCATTGCCAAAATGCCAAATGCTGCATTCTTCATGATTAAAACTTTCCTAATCCTTCCCCATCTCACATTTTGCTTTCATCTCCAGTAGACTTGCAAGTACTTTCTTTTTTTCAATTGTAACTTTGTCTCAAAAGCAAACTTTACAAAACAGAGACAAGACATTAAAAAGATGGTCAATATTTTAACGGAAGAGAGAAACTTCTTCTTTTCCATTACAGCCATCTCCCTCTGCTCTGCACAAAGAACTGGCTGATCAATACATCTATTAATTACCACAACTAGACACTGTTTCCTAGGTGGAATATTCCTTATTGGACAATGACATTTTAGAGCAACTCACTAAAACAGAAAATTTTAAGTTTGACGAATCAGTATTATGCCCCTCCCAAATGCAGTAAAGTTCAACCTTAACATTTGTAGAAGATCTGAAAGACCTGAACATTACTTATGCTGTATCAGGAATCAACAGATAGTGTCACTTGGGTACATGATTTACCACGTGCTGCTCCTGACAAAGGTTTATTTAGCCTTTAATAGCATATAAATCCTAATCCCTTACTATAAATTCTATTAAGGGAAGAGAAAGTTAAGAACATGTGACTGATCAGGAGTAGAAATGAGTGACAAGAGGGTATTGATCAGGAATTATACACTTACAATACGTTATCTATGAAACAGGTACTTGGCCCTTTTCGCTGACAGAATTGAAGCCTACAGCTTTCCAGAATCCTTGAAAAATACAGGCTTTCACTAAAGCTGAAAATTTAGCACCAAATACATAACAGTTCTTTAACTACTTATTTATGCCCAGGCTTCTTTTAGACAAAGAGGAAGAGGTGTAGTCCCCCATTACAGTGTATTCTGGTGAAGTTTCATTGAAGTCAGCAGAGGTATTGGTAGGGTAAGCATATAGCTGAATCTTAGTTGTGGAGGTATATCCAGGTTGTGAGAAAGCAGTGTTTAGAAATTCCTTTAACATGTGATTTCTGAGAATATTGAGAAATTTAGGGTGAGAGCTGACATGGACCAGTGGAAGTCACTCAGTGGGAAAAGAATGTGAAAGGCTCCAGAATCTGATTTTGCAGTTCTGACCACATCGATATTTCAACAGGCTTCTTAAAAGATTGCAAAAAAGTCATTATGAGAGACAATCATTGGATAGACAAAATATTTAGGTAGAACTATGCAGAAATGAATTTTGTGTGAATTAGGGTGGCCAAAATTTGCTGGTATTTGTGCTCTTGAGTGAATGTGATATAATACTTGCCCATTCTCAGGGGAAATGGAAACACTGACATTGGCATTGTCTGCAAATGTAATACAACAAAGTTCATAAATTGATTATGTGTCATTGGAGTCATTAGAGACCACACTTCAGTCGAGGCAGAGAGAGTGACTGTCCTAGTTCCTAATTTCTTAACTTTTTCTTCTAAAGCTGTACTGTGTGGGTTTTTTTGTTGTTTTTTTTTTTTCCTATTCTCATTTTCCCAAAAAGATGATTCTTCCCATTCCAATGCAAGTCACCAGGTCAGATATTGTTCTTATTGTCCTTTTTTTCATCCAGCAACTACTAAAAAGACAGCATTTTTCTCTTATTCACAGGCTACTTTTTATCTCATCCAATTCAATTTCACTTAATGTAGCACTAGCAAGAAATTAATCCCTGTATTAAAAGTTCTCATACCAGAACAAATTTACAATAGGTGTGTAAATTTGTGCAGCTTCACTGGTTCAGGGAGCTTGATCCATTATACTACCAGACAGTTTGGCAGAACACATCACCTTAGAAGCAAAATATACAATGGTGAGAATTTGCCCTCATATAGAGCCTGTCATCTGAGAGTCTCAAGGTTAACCAACAATTTATGGTCTGTTAGTTCCAGAGACTGGCTTGAGATTCAGCTTCAGATTTGAAACACACCACAAATTTTCCTAGCAAAAAATGTAGAGGAAAGTGGGGGGAGAGTATGCAAACAAGAAAAGTTACTGCCCTTTTATCACCAGGTAAGATAGTGCTTATGCCCACACAAATGCTGTAGTAGTCGCTATGTGACCCCTTACCTCCTTAAATCCTAAGAAGTCTCCCAATCAATATGGATCATTCAATATGACCTCATTAAAAAAATGAACACAGGAAAATTACCCAGACCAAGGTCCCTTCTCTGCCCCTGAAGACTGTGGCATAAGCCCATTTTACATTCAGAGTGATTTAGCTCTTCCTTTAAATACAGGGTAACAGCAACCATATTGTTTTTTAGGATTAATCCCTGGAATCACTGTCCCCTGATGCCTCCCTGGAAATCACCGCAGAAAGTGCTCACTGGTACCTTATATAACCCAGGTTAGGGACTGTGCTAGAAGTGAATTAGATAATCACAGGTCAGTGCCTGAGCCCAGGCTCCAATCCTGTTTTATGAGCTAGTATGGATACAGTCTATATAATCCAGGGTAAATCCCCCAGGTTTAATCCACACGGAGATTCAACCACCACAGTCACACCCAGATCCTTCCAAACTCCTTATACACCAGCACTTCCTTGCCAGGAAATTTGCACAGCATGTAGATTTCCACTGATGTACATTGATATTATTATTTACTTCTCTATACCAAGGCAAGTGTCTCAGTCCCAGAGCTCTGTTGGGTTGCCCTCTGGCTTTATTTGAAAATATTCACCTTTTGATGAGTTTCAGCATAAGTGGTGTGAGACCTGTTCTAAGATCTTACTCCTACCTGATCTGGAGCAAAACCTTGAACGATATCCCCATTGTATAGCTGTTGACCTAAGACAGTGACAGCTGAATGACTTGCCAAAGGGTTTCCAAATGACATAGCAGAGGCAGATCCATATCTGCTGAGGCCAACACATCTGCCTACACAGTCAATTATATTCTCAAGTGATGCATCTCAGTTCTCAATGAACAAATAGGGAAGAGGTGGGGGACAGATGAGAGTTTTGTTCTGACCAGAAACCTTTTCCAACAGCAGTCATGGAAAATGCATGAATGTGCAGAATTAAGTGCACATTATAAAAACCTGACCCTATCAGCCACAAGAAACTCATGAATAGTAGAAGAGAGATGAAGCAGTATAACTGAAGATTTGTGAAATTACCATCTTTTTTGACTGCTAAATAAAATAGGTATATGCAGGTGTCTTTCTTTGGAAAGTCAATCCCTTTCTGTATCTTAAACTGCCAGTCTGAAAGTAAGATTTTTTTGTCTGATTCCAAGAAACTTATTAAGTGGGATGAGTTAAATATTTTGTTGGTTTGTCTTCTTCACTGATGGTCTAATTAAGGCCTGGAATAATCCCCTGTTATTGTGGGTTTTGATGAGTTAACCAGTGAACTTGATCACTCATCATGGATGGCTTTGTTGTGGAATTAACTAGTGAGAGTGTTTTGGGGGATGCAGTTAATTCTTTTTCTTTTCTTTTTTTGAAAACATTACATATGAATCAGAGCACTTGAAATTAAACTTTCATATGAGAGAGTAAAAAGCTGGGTGCTCAGATTTCAAAAGGAACTTTTATGTTGGTGGATTTATACTTTATTTTTCAGTTGCTAAATGTGATTAAAGATGCTTATTCTTGTCTAACAACCTGAAAGCAAGACTGTATGTCACACTAAGTGTTGAAATATAGATCCTCCCTCACCACCTCCAGCTGTGGAGAACCTCTGGTGTGATCAGAATTACATACCCAACATTGGTTTTAACCCTATGACTTCACCTGTCTCTCTCTGTTATTATATTTGTCCCACACAAGGTCATGGACTTTGTCTGTAACATTTCCACTCAGCTAAATTCAGAGGATATCTAATTCTGGGAGTGACTAGCTACATTCATCTTGGAATTTCTAACAGACAGATGTGCAGCCTTTCATCTGTTTCTTCCCCCGTTATACCATAGCTTCACTCATTATCACAGACCATACCCTGGAGTAAGATCAGCCTTGTTCATCAAGGAATGGAAAAATTCTCTTCCAGTTCTATAGACCATGACACAGACTGATAGGGCCACAGTTGGCCCCCAGGTTTTGTAATAAATGGGATGGAGTTTTCAGGTGGCAGAAACCACCATTGCTTTCTGGAAGTCAGTGCTATTGCAGTAATACTCAGCAACACAAGAGAGAGCTTTCCAGCTGGACATTTCTATCCCCAGGATCCTGCATTTGGATTTTGTGCATTCCAAATGGAGTCAGTTTTGGGAGGTCCATTCAAAAAAACCAACAAAAAATAAATAATAAAAAGTCCCCATACACTCTTACTCATCTAGACTTCTGTAATAAATGCCAATCAAACCACTTTAAAATATCTCAGAGCTCTGAGATTATACATCTAAAACCCTATAATTATTTATTAATCACAGCAGATTCAGACTTTTTCATGTGAAGTTTCTCTGTATCTTTCAGCAGCATTTGACCTCTTAGCCAGGAGATTTCTTGCTCCTTCTAAATATCTTGCTTTCAAATATTTTGAGTTAAATTGCCCCAGAAGGTATCAGCAGCAGTTATACTTACAGCTTGTAGCATCAACCGTTCATGATCAACCAGTGCAGCTTCATTCCTGCCAGCATAGATTTCTGTAGTATTCTTGGTTATGGCTATGTAGCCTTTTACTCTAGAGCAAGTTGTTAACCTTTTCTTACCTAAATTCCTATCCCTGGAATCCAGCTTGTAGGATATTTTTCTCTGAAAGATGCCATGCAACGAAAGTGTCCAGATAAGACATACCATGATGACATCCACTCTGTCAAGACTCGACCTCACCCTCATGTCTGTACTGAAAGTAGGTAGGAATGATGTGAGTCCCCAAAGCTGCCTGAAGTCCTGCTCATCTTTGATGTCTCAGGTAAATCCCATCCCAGGTGGGAGGAACCACAAAAGGCATACACGGACCATGGGCAGTGCCACCACCTTCTGTCCCTCACTTCTGCCTACAACCTACACCACCATTTGGGACATTCACTCCTTCAAAGATACAGCTGCAGAACAGCCTGAAAGTGTCCTCTCTGTCACTGGCACAGCTGATAAGGGTCAGTAGACCTTTGATGGTGAACAGCAAAAATGCCAGGAGATACAACACTGGGCCTACAAAAGGCCTATTTGGAGACCTGCTCCGTTCACACAGTTCATTTACTCTGGTTCTTACTGGCATGAATCATCCTTTTAAACTGACCCTACAGTAAAATTTCCCCATGAGTTTTCAATAAAATAAAATAAAATAAAATAAAATAAAATAAAATAAAACAAAACAAAACAATCTTCTCCATAGTTTTCCATTCTATTAATCAAGGAAAAGTTATTTAATTAAGGAGATAAAACAACTAGTGTTTCTCACCTCAAACAATATTTCTTGTTGTCTTTAATGATCGTGTAAACACGAATGCTTATATTATTTTGGATAGTAATTCCTGCATATTGGAAGATAACTATAAATTGAAGTTATTTAGTCATGTCTGTAAACAGTCAACATATATTTAAAGTAGAAGAACAACATGTGAGAAAGGTTTTGGTAAGGGAATTAAGTTTTAAAAAAAAAAACGTGAAAATATTCTACTATGGAAGAGCAACAGGAGTGACTATACTAGTTTGCTTTTTTTTTTTATCACACATTATTCTGTTTTGTAGGGGTGTGGAATGCAATTCTTATTAAGATGAAAATCTGTAACAAGGTGTTCAAGAGGAAAATATGGTATTACCTAACAACCTACAATATCTGTTGCAATAAAAGTGGAGGTGGGGGGAGAGAGAGAGAGAGGAGAAAGGCTGATAACCCTTTGGTATACTGTGGTAAGATATAGTCATGTACAACAACATTAAAAATAAGCCGTCAATCAAGAATTGAGGTCTTATCCTTGGAGGAGGACAAAGCACTAGATAATTTCTTTAGGTGTACTTTACTTCTATTTACTATGACTTCCTGAAAATCAAAAGATTAATAGCTAGATGAATGCATACTTCTGAAGTCAAATCATTCTAGCATCCTATTCAAGATATTTTTACCATATGGCTACCATTTGTACTCTTGTGTAGTTTTATAACAGGATTATTCAGTGTAGGATTTACTTATACTGATAGAGATTACTTATAGAGATGGAGAGCCAGGTTCTCTTTCTTACATCTTTTTTTGCAGGTAATAGTATCTGGTAGTTAGTAAAATTCATGCAAGCTGTTATTGTATTTTCCTAGTAAATTGGTTGTAGTTCCTTTAATTTTTCTTCCTTAACTTCCTGAACACAAGACAATAAATAATCAATATTTTACAATTGTCATAATGGTGTGGAATGTGGAGTTATCTTCTTGAAGTATTAATGGACAGATTATTTGACAGGCTGAAATATAATTTATACAGATCATTGCATAAAAGCTATAAATGTTAATCAATGTATTAGAAACAGTGCAGAGATTTTTCTTGATTAAAGAAAGTTTCAAAAAAATAAATTCAATACTTTTTTTCTTTGAATATTCTGTTTGAGTTTTAGATTACACCTACAAGTAATTTCTTTTGCTTGCTTTTAGAATGCATTCTGTTCAAAGACAAACACTATGTTTAATTTCACATTATATACTGACTTATAATGGTGAGGCACATCTATTCTGTAACATAGAATTCAGTATCACCAAGGAGATTTTTTTGATGAGCTATGGTGAGTCTTCAAAGTATGTTTACCTTGGAGATGTAGATAACTGCCAACTTCAGTAACCATATAATTAGCACTTTAATACGGATTAAGGCAACTTACTTCCAAATGCAAAATTTAGGTTGTCATCATTGTCAGTATATATTTTTCAAGAGGTATCTATAAAGTTGCAAAGAATCCTACAACATACTTCAGCTGAGCTGATATTTGGCTATAAGAGAGATTACATGTCTTATTGACAATACTGAATTTTGGCTTGAAACTGACCTGTAGCAAATTCTAAGCCTGTCATATCAAATCTTCCTGTTTATAAGATAGCACAATCATGATTAAAACATTTTAATCAAAAACTTTTTTGAAATAAAAGTTGGAATAAATTGAAAGTTGATTAAAATCTTGAAATCAACATTAAACATTTAAGAGTGGTCAGGCCTTGCAAGAGTGGTCAGGCGTGGGAACAGGCTGCCAGGAGAAGTGGGTGAGTCACCATCCGTGGAAGTATTTAAAAGACGTGTAGATGAAGCGTTTAGGGACATGGTTTAGTGGGCATGGTGGTGTTGGGTTGATGGTTGGACTTGATGATCTTTTCCAACCTTTATGATTCTATGATTCTATAAACGTCCATTTCTAATAATGGTAAAAATGAAAGGAAAAAGAAAAGAATAAGAGAATGGTTTGAGGGTTCAAAAAGTAAACAAAAAGCAAATACTTATTTTCTACTTTTCTACTAACTCAAACATAAAAAGAAAGCCTATAGAGGGTGGACAGGTAGCCTGGGAGGAATACAGAGAAATTGTCCGAGCAGCCAGGCATCAGGTTAGGAAAGCTAAAGCCCTCATAGAATTAAATCTGGCCTGGGACGTCAAGGACAACAAGAAAAGCTTCTATAGGTACGTTGGTGATAAAAGGAAGACTAAGGAAAATGTGGGCCCTTTCTGGAATGAAACGGGAGACCTGGTTTCCCAGGATATGGAGAAGGCTGAGGTACTCAATGACTTTTTTGCCTCAGTCTTCACCAGCAAGTGCTCAAACCACACTGCCCAAACCACAGAAGGCACTGGGAGAATGCAGAACCGCCCACTGTAGGAGAAGATCAGGTTCGAGACCATCTAAGGAACCTGAAGGTATACAAGTCCATGGGACCTGATAAGATCCAGCCGCGAGTCCTGAGGGAACTGGCGGGTGAAGTTGCTAAGCCACTATCTGCCATATTTGAGAAGTTGTGGCAGTCTGGTGAAGTTCCCACTGACTGGAAAAGGGGAAACATAACCCCCATTTTTAGAAAGGGAAAAAAGGAAGACCCAGGGAACTACAGGCCAGTCAGTCTCACCTCTGTGCCCAGGAAGATCATGGAACAGATCCTCCTGGAAACTATGTTAAGGCACATGGAAAATAAGGAGGTGATTTGTGACAGCCAACATGGCTTCAATAAGGGCAAATCGTGCCTGACAAATTTGNGACTGTATTCAGCTCTGGAGCCCCCAACATAAGAAGGACATGGATCTGTTGGAGTGAGGCAAGAGAAGGGCCATGAAAGTGATCAGAGGGCTGGAGCACCTTTCCTATGAAGACAGGCTGAGAGAGTTGGGGTTGTTCAGCCTGGAGAAGAGAAAGCTCCAGGGAGACCTTCCAGAACCTGAAGAGGGCCTACAGGAAAGCTGGAGATGGACTTTTTACTAGGGCATGTAGTAATAGGACAAGGGGTAATGGCTTTAAACTGAAAGAGGGTAGATTTTGTTTAGCTAGAAGGAAGAAATTCTTCACTCTGAGGGTGGTGAGGTACCGGAACAGGTTGCCCAGAGAAGTTTGCATGTCCCCTCCCTGGAAGGCCAGATTGGATGGGGCTTTGAGTACCCTGGTCTAGTGGAACGTTTCCCTGCCCATGGCAGGGGGGTTGGAACTAGATGATCTTTAAGGTCCCTTCCAACCCAAACAATTCTGTGATTCTACTTTCAAAAGCAGAAGAAAATTATGTTTTCAATAGGAAAGAAAAATAGGTTTTACTTATCTTTGGGTTTTACTTGTAAGATGAAAATGTGATTATAAATTTTTTTCCCTGGTTTTTTTTGTTTTCAATAGTTTGTTTCCTGTCTTCTTCACCAGCTGCAGGTGAACAGCCTCTTACTTGCGCCTACTTATCTATTTGTGATACATCAGGAGAAAAGAAAAAAAAGCAATAAGACAAAACAACACAAGCATGCTTCTAATATAGAGAAATAAAAATAAAAGTGGGAAGTGCTAGACATTGCACACTTGCTCATACTTGCTTCTGCTTTCTGAGCAGCCCTTGTTTGGAAGTTTGGGTGGTAGTCAAAATAGAAGTTTGCTCTTGAAATATAAAAGTCCCTCTGATCTTGAGGCACCTGCCACGCCTGACTGGGTTGGTGGAACAAAAAAAATAAATAGCGTTTTGGACAAAATTTGGCTAGTCATTATATTAAGCAGCCTCAAATTGCTGAGTAGAAGGTACAGAGTGGGGTAGATTCAAGTACAGCTGGAAGCAGCTAAGGGATTGGAGAAAGGCATTTTCTGTGGAACTATGTGAGAATACCATCACAGATAGCAGAGATGGTAATGTATATATATGCCTCCCCATCCAGCTTAGCATCTCTTCTCCTCCACTGCGCGAATATATTCTGTAACTTAATATTTTCAAATGTAAAAACTGGTATGAGTAACTTTTTAGGCATTTTGTCAAAGCTGTCTTCCTGCCCATATAAAGAAATTGGTGGCAGGAAGAAAGCAAAAGCGTAGAGGGAGCTGATCCTTCCATGGAGCATCACTCTATTGTGTTCATGAAACATTACTTTCCTACAGAGGTCCCACTAGATCTCCATTTTGAAGGAGGATAGCCAACATCTGGGGTGGACACTGCCGCTGTTTCATGAGGTGACAGTGAGAAGAGATCTTCAGCAACATCTGCATAATGTGACATGGGAATGGAAGTTGAACCAACCAGTAGTCCTGGAGGCACTGAGTCTTCCTATGCCCCCTGACAACTCCTCCAGAATTTCCTGTTATCGCTACATTTTTTTCTCAAGTTTTTTCTCGCAGTTAGGCCTACTAGCTTAGAAATGTTTGGACTGCTCTCTGAGGAATTTGTTTGTCTGAACATTTGACCTATTTTGTAGTATACATTTAATTTCTCTAAGAAGTTTCAGAAAGGCAGGCTTCCTACTACTCTGACGCTTGCTTTCCACTGGGAACCATAAAAAAAAGCATTACTAACATTACATGCATAAAATGAAATAAACCCAAACTCAATAAAAATTGTCAGAGGATGCTTTAGAAGCATTTTATGTATGTAAGTCAAAACTTCTGAAAAAAATTGTCTACTAAAGAGAAGCTGAAACTTTACAAATATCTTTCAAAAACTGTGTATCAATTAATATCAAAAGAGAAATCTTTAGACAACATGAACTGGCGGAGCTCCAGTGAAAGCAGCTCACAGGGTACAGCAGCTGACATATGGCTTATGGATCTAGCCCTAAATCCTAAATATTTAGGCACAGATTGCAGTTTCTGATTGTTTTAGTGTGCTTTGAATGCCCTTATTTATTCTGAAAACTTCATTATGCTGGATGTGATCAATATATTCTTTTTTATCCTCAAATATTTACGAAGTATCTTAGCATGCAGTTAATACTTTGCTTTGTGTTTCTTTTTGATCATTAAGATATTCAGTAAATTAGCTTCTCAAAGTCACTAGAGAGAGCTACAATGGAAATTTGAACAGAAAAACAGAAACCTTTTTGCTTATTGCCTATAAACAGAAAAAAACTTAAGAACTATCAAGTCCAAAAATGCAAGCAAAAATGTTCGGTTCGCTGAGACAGTAAAATCAACTTAACTTGGAATTATCAGAGAATTTTTTTCCTATTTTTATGGTTGTCTATGAAGAGAAAAAAAAAAGTATCTCCACTGATCTTATTATAATTCATTCATGTTTACCACTCTTATGATTGAGGCCTGTCATAACTA
Source organism: Pelecanoides urinatrix (assembly GCA_013400755.1). Taxonomy (NCBI): domain Eukaryota; kingdom Metazoa; phylum Chordata; class Aves; order Procellariiformes; family Procellariidae; genus Pelecanoides; species Pelecanoides urinatrix. Next base: position 71,324 of record VZTQ01015567.1, read on the forward strand.
TGCTTTCTTTGGATAAATGTATTTCACAGCCTCACATCTTCCAATGCTGACTTTTGTTGACCAACAAGTAACTGAAAGATGAATCACAATGACCAGCCCATTTGACCATTTTTTGTAAGTAGCCTTTCCTGGTTACCTGTCTTGTGGCACTGTTACAAGGAAAGGATTCCCTTCTCGATTAATTTGTTTTCTCCTATGCATTTGAAACATCTTTTCTTGGGATGTAGGCTGCTGAATGATGATACCTGAAAAACATTTTCTTACTTTTTTCCCCAGGTCTTACCACTTACCTTTTTCATATCAGTATCTTGCAAAAAGTTTATGTCAAAGAGTAAATGTTTAAATTTTTTTTATCACAGAAGATGGGGCAGGATGGAATTTCAGGAGGTCATTTGTGCTGTCTCCAATCTTTTGCACAGAGATAGGATTAATTAATCATGAAATTTTATGACAGACATTTGTCTAAGTTGTTCTTAGAAACATGGAGTTGCAGATTGCAGAAATTCCCGTGATGTCCTATTCTGCTGCTTTCTCTGCAGATAAAAAGCTCTTCTTGCTGTGTAACTTAGACTGCCTTTGTTGCTGGTTAAACACTACTCCTTCTCACTTTCTTCACATAAAACATGAAGAATAAGTTTATTGTCACACCACAAATGTCGAGTCTTGTTATCTCTCTCCTAAATTGAGGTGTTATAATCTGTGAGTTGAATCCTACTGTTTTTATTTTGTTTTTCTAAATGAGTCGTGTTTTGCATCTCAGCAAGAGAAAAACTACATAAAACTCAGCAAGAAACCAAAAGGAGAACAAAATGGATGAAAAGAGAATCAAATTAATCTACAGATTAATGATGAAATTTACACAATGTCTTGACTTCTGTGTTTTATTATTGCTTTTTTATTTTTTTGAGAGAGAACAAAAGTTCTCCAGTTAATCTTATATTCATTTGTCCCATAGATGTATTCTGGATTATTAAAATATGACTTGGATCAGGGGACATGCTGTCTGAATAAAATAATACCTGGTTACTACAGCTAATATATACCCAGGCTAAAGTCCAAATATTCAAACATTATCAATCTACAGCATGTTTTAACAACATAGGTTAAAACTAATAATTATATTACAGGATTTAAGGGGTTTTTTTTGCTAAATGGCAACAGCAAATAATGAACTAAACAATTTAGCAAGCAGAGGATCTCTCGGGCTGTCTCTTAATGTGTCACTGGAGACACTCATGAACAGAAGTTCAGAAAGCTATGAGAAGTCTCAAAAGTAAAGCTTCTTAAAAAAGGCATGCATGGGAGAAATTAGAGCTTTTGAAAGAAAATTAAAGCTGATTAATGTCTAAAACATTTATTTTAAAAGTTGTTTAAAGTACAGGTAAGGGAGATAACCTCTATTGCTATTGCTGTAAAATTTGTGTGTCAGATTGTGATTAGAAAGCAATGTACTATATCTTTGTTATGATGCTAAAATTAATGCTTCATGCTTTTCTCCAGTGCAATAAATAAAAAGATTCAATAGCGATATGATGAAAACTTTTTATTCCTGACCCAGTGTCATAATGCATGACCATGGGGAACCTGCTGGAATCAAGTTTGATTGTGTCAGAAAAAGTTATTTTTCAAAAAAAATCTATGCAATCCAGATAGATTTCCATTCACTTCAAATTGCTTATTTCAGAACTTCAGGGAGTATTAAAAGAAGTATATTTGCTTTTTATAAGAGCTTGTCTACTTGCTTCTATGGATCACGAGCCACATCAGTGGTCGGATTATAACTGAAGATTGAGCCAAGACCACCCAGAGCTCAAATACTGAACGTCAGAAGGTCCAGCAAAATGTGTTATGATGGAAACTGGGAGAGGAATCTGTTATTGATCTGTAATAAATTCAGTTCTTCATCCTGCCTCGCTCTGAATTAAATAAACAATCCTATTACACTAGACACATTATTTTAAAAGTTCTTTTACTTTTGGGAGGATGATGATATTTCCCAGAGTCTTTGGGTGTGGTGTTTGATATAATTACAGAGTACCTTTTAAAGGTGGAGAGACTGCAATGGGAAATAGAGTCTTCAGTGAAGAAGGAATAATCTTCTGATTAAACAATGATCTGCATTTCAGGCAGTTTGAGTTAATCACAGATCCTTTCTATGCTTGCTTCAATATCCTATCAATAAAAAGTGACTTCTTTATCTCAGAAAGGCTTAGTGAGGGTTTCACGATATATAGGCATATATATGTACCAATCTTGTCATACAGACCAGAACAGAAGCAGGGAAGAATCTAGAACATGTTCACTTACTAAACACAAAATAAGTCAAATATTACATACTGTTCAGAGGGTTGTGTAAATGTTTGTGGTAAGATATCAAGGGACAATTGAAAACACAATATTTAGATGCAACAGTGAAGAACTGAGAAAATTCTTTGACAGACCTAAATTCTTTGACAGACCTAAATTCTTTGACAGACCTATACTGATCATGGTCTTCGTGCTTCTGGATCACAGTATAGGCTCATTCAATATTTAAAAAAAAAAATAAAAAAATTGTTATTGTTATTAATTGAGACATTGTTGAATTATTAACAATGCATTTTTCAGAAAGGGAAAAATGAGAAATTACAGGTATGCAGCTTTATGCCTTCCAATACACCCAAAATTACAAAAATAAAATCCCACAAATTGTGAATCAATTTAAAAAGGAATTATATATCCTTGTTTTTCTCAAGGGAATGGTGAAAAAGTTATTGCTTATCAGGAAGCAGTCAGAAATTAATCTCTATAGTGTCCAGAGTTCAAAAACATCATACACACCAGGAAGTTCATTGCAGAATGTTTATGGCAAATCACTGAGCTGTGTTCTTTGATTTGCAAAAGCCATTGCACAATGATCTGTAATGTATACAGATTTGTATACACAGGCTATTATGTGATATTGCTTAATTTAATTATCCAATATGTAGGTCACTCAATTGAGTGAATATCTCTCCTTTTGAGATTAGCTACATGAACTAGAATCAGAGGAAAAAGAGAAGGAGAAGAAAGAAAAATAAGGCATTAAGATTAAATCCTAATGAATCATTCAAGCACAAAAATAAGAAGTTAAGGTGCTAGGAAAAATCTCTATTCATATTCTACACTTTCCACTCTTTAAAATATAAATGTTCTGGTGACAGAGGAGTAATACACAAGTAGTTTATACAAATAGTTCTTAAGGTTCCAGTGGAATGGCTTCAAGGTATCATCCATAATTGGTAAATCCAGTATGAATATCGGTACTGGATGTTCATACTGGTTTGCCAAGTATGAACATTGGTAGCAAAACAATCTCTGCATTCCTCAGATGTTGAGAAATGACATAACCTTGTAATTTTTGCTTCTGGTATTACTCTCTGTCTTAAAGCTACATTTTGTTTAGATAAGATAGATAATGGTCCAAGGAGGGCAGGATAACTCCATGATGTCCAGGTGGAGTTCAGCAACATTGTGTTTCAAAGATCTTGTTCAGGTCATGAATAGGATGATCTCATACCTGTATCTCACACAGGCATAACTTGTTTTGTAGAAAAAAACGTGTGTGACATAACTCCTACTTTCCCACGCCTTTCTCTTGAAGGTAGTTTTATGCTATTAAGTCCAAAGAAATCCAAATCAGATGGAAAAATTATAATGAAACATAATTTCCTTGCTATCTTCTCCAGAGTATGATTTTATGTTTCCTTTGTCAGATTACTTTCATCAAAGGATATTTCCTTGTCCTTGTTAAGCTCAGAACAAAGAACCAGATGGGAAATTTTAGACGTAGTTATCTAAATCTCATTCTCCACTAAGGTACAGTGACCTGTGAGACCTGACCCATAAGCTCTCATCTGGTCCCCAACCTTAATAGCAAAGTTTTGTGCAGTCAAGTCACTCCTTTTCTGAAAGAACACACACCCCACCCCCATCTTTTTTGTCTGTCTTTCCTAAAAAGCCTGTATCCATCTAGAACAGCACTCCAGGTAATAATCCCAGTGAGCCACAGATCTGTGACTCTGAACAGACCTGTAATTCCTCCTGCTTGGTTCCCTCTCAAGGACAGTGTAAGTACCTCCCCACCGTCACACTGTCCTCCACAAGCTTCCTCCCTCTCCTCCCTGTATCTAAACTTCTCCTTGGGCTTTGGTCTCCACCCCGAGGCTAACCTAGGCCTCCTCACTAGATTAGCAAGCCTGCTAGCAAAGATGCTTTTGTCTGGCTTTGTCAGATTCATCCTCTTTTTACAGAGGTTTTTTTATTCAAAGAGCGTCCAACAAACGTACAAGCAAAAGCTCTACCTGTGACACCAGATAATGGGTTGGAGTTTCCTCACGGCAGAAGAGGGAACAGAATGAGGATATTGTGCTTCTTGGATTTCTCACTTCTTTGCTAATAGCTAGAATATAGACTGGGAGTCATCAAAGGCTCCCCATGCATTGCAAAAGGAATCCCAAGACAGTACTATGAACTCCTCTAGCTGGACCCATAAACCTAAACATCAGGATTTGCAAAACAAGAAAATTTTGTTGTGTGTTAATGTCATGTGTTCATTAAGTTAAGAATTCTTGGGGCCAGGAAAATGATGCACTGCATGCTTGTTTAGCAAACAGAAGGAGTATAGATATGTCCTGAATCTACTTTAATTTAATTCAATGTATCCCATTAGTTCTAAATAAAATGGGCTTAAAATGTCATTAATAATAAGCATACTATTTCTGTTTTAAAGAGAACATAGGGAATCATGAAATAAGATAAAAATAAATGCTCTTTTCAACAGCCTTTTTATTGTTATAACTTTCTGCCTCAATTAAGATATTAATTACAGACCTAATATTGCAAGTTTTCTTTTGTAATGTAATTAAAAGCTAGATGATTGCTGTCTGAGAAAACTTAGATATAATGTCATTAATTCAAAATTAGACATCAGAAAGCAATCTGTTACAATTTTATTAACTTATCAGGCATGTAGTTATGTTAAAGCATTTTGCTGGTGTTTCAAAAACCATTTGGATATCAATAAAAAGGTAGCTAAACTGTGCTAATTGACACTTTGGAAGTGGGTAGGTTGGTAACTTGTAGCTGCTTTGAAATATCTCAGTTAAAGCCTAATCATCTCTTTTAAGTAGATTCCGCTTCAAATATTTAAATGGACATAATTAAAACTTAATTGTTTATGTGAATTTTTCATCGTATTTGGCAGAGAAATTAGATATGACTCTTCATATTACTGTTTAATAGGTGTTTGTTATCAGTTGGCATTTAAAAAAATGTTGCAATCACTGTTCTTTCATGTTTTGAAATCTAAATCGAGAATTAGTGCTTTGGAAAACAAGGGATTAATATAATTGTCCAGATTTTATGTAGCAGTGGAATTGCTAAACTGGATCAGACCTATAGACTGTCATCTTCCCTGATGTTTGCAAGTACCAGATGTTGCAGAAGAATGCATAAATCCTGCCATCCCCACTCAACAGATGTGTAATCTGTCCCCATGAAGGTCTCATTATAATCCCAAGGGATTTGATTTAAACCATTATGTACAGGGTTCAGTTTGGTTTATTTTATAAATCTTTAACAGTTTTAACTACTATATGCCTGAATATTTTTTCTCCATATAAACCCACAGTCTCTGTTAGAGCTTCTCTAATTCTGGCTATTTCTTTAGTGAAGACTACTAGCTATGTCAGAGTGCATATAAGGTGGTAAAAAACAAGTGTTTGCAAAAAGTCCAAAGAAAATAATATCTGAAAATACAAATGCAGGTCTGAACTCCAGATTTGCTATATGCTTTGTATGAGGAACAAGGACCCTAGAAAGAAAGCAACTAAATAGAATTTTACAGAAAAAGTTCAGATATGTAAATTTATTTGGAAGAAAATTGCTATTCCCCAGTATTCCTGAAAAAATGAGAATCCTGGAAAAATAAGAAACATAAGAAATACCAAGTCTTTGTGCTAGAGAAGTCACATGTGCTCCCCAAGAATCAGCAGCAAATGGCTAAAATTGACATGATTCATGACAGTATTCATTAGAAGTTGGCAGGACCATCTATTTGGGCAGCTCTGTCCTAAGGACATCACAGATTTTGCACTGCTGCGCTACCTTTCTGTCTGACCAGCATGAATTCACTGATGAGCTGATTCCCCATTCTCCTGAAGTCTGACAATATGAGAAGCCAGCTGACCTGCGCGACTGGAAGTCCTGAGCAGTTCACGTGTAAAAACTTCCTCAAAGCAACTACCTCTGTGTATCCTGCTTCCTAAATAGCTTTCCAGAAAGGATGATTGAAAACCTTCCTGGTTTTTGGCAGCAATTCACCAAAACCATCATCAATCCCAACCATTATTTTATGAAACGCAGATATATTTTAACTGAAAATTCTCAATCAATTTTATTCTCTGAAAATGTTAAATTCAAGGTATGATTCCTGAGGAAGGGATATAACTACCTCTCAGGATGCATTGAATAAGCATACCCAAGTTCCCACTGAATTCCCAATTTTTCTGTGCTTCCTCCTATTTTTCCTAGACATTGCTGCGAGCCTTAAAACAATGTCTACGCTGTGCGATGAGGCTGTCTGCAATGTGGGCACTTGACAATGGAAGATAAATTCATATGCACTGTCATATTCACTACATATAGAACATATACAATGGCAGGAGAGAGTCAGACTTTCAGCCTTAATCATAGAATCATAGAATCATTAAGGTTGGAAAAGACCTCTAAGATCATCAAGTCCAACCGTCAAGTCACCCCCCCCATGCCCACTAAACCATGTCCCTAAGTGCCTCATCTACACGTCTTTTAAATATCTCCAGGGATGGTGACTCCACCACTTCCCTGGGCAGCCTGTTCCAAGGCCTGACCACTCTTTCAGTAAAGAATTTTTTCCTAATGTCCAATCTAAACCTCCCTTGGCGCAACTTAAGGCCGTTTCCTCTCGTCCTAGAGTAGGAAGCATCTGGAATAAGATCCAAAATCTGATAGCACAAATCACGAATATAACACAGGGAGAGAGCAATGTACCTCAATAAAAGAACAAAAAACATCTAAAAAACCCCCCCCAAAACCCAAAATATGACATGACCAGAGACTTGGAAAATGTCTTGGATATAACAAGTGAGAAACACTGAACACAGGTGTAAATATAAACTCATTCGCTACCTGTTTCCTGAATTTAGAATCCATTCTTTATTATAGATTTAAACACATATATTTAAAAGAACTGAGAGGGGATTAAAGAGATTAAGGCTTCTACCTTCTTCCTCCCAGGGAAAGGTTTCTAATTGCTGCCCTTTCACTGATGGTGGGTAAAGTATACAAGAAAATCTTAACCTAGTGGTTAGAGATCTTATCTTGGAAAAAGGATTTCAGGTTTCATTTCCTGACCTATTTGCAAACTTTATACTGGACTAAAAAAAAAGAATGAACCCCTCAGAGCAGGCAACATAGCAACCATCTCCTGCCTAACCTTCCTGACCACCTGAGTGCAGAGGACGGTCATACAAGTCTAAATATCCCTTCTACTCCTGTATCCTCTGAATGGTAGAGAGTGCTTAGGAAAAGATTATAAAAAACAGGGAAAGCACTGGTAGGCAGAAGAGAAGAGAGTGTTAAGCTTCTCTTTGCTCTCCTTCTGACCCTATGAGTCCTCCTTTCCTTCCTATACAGTGACCCCGGGTTAACAAAAGGTACAATTCTGTTGGAATAACCAAGGACACTTTTTCTTTGAGACAAACATGAATATTCATGACATGATAGATACATAATCTTCAAAGCCATCTTCAGTCTATCCATCCACCCCAGTTCAAGGCATAGTGAATGCTATATTTAGTTTCCAGCTTCCCAGATATAGCACGTAGTGCAGCAGCAAAGAGGGAGAAGAAAAATGGGCTGTATTGAAATTGTAAAGGGATGTGTTACATAGTAATTCATGAACCTGCTGTAGCTAATGCTGTTATCACGAATCTACTGCTATTTATGGTGCTATGGTATGCACAGAAACACTCAATTCCGTTTTACATATGTAAATTAAACATATAAAACTGCACATTTATCCTTATTAGGCTGTGAAATGTTATGACTCAAATGTGACAAATAAGTTATTCATAGCTATCAGTGACCATCCATTTTATACTATTCCCTGCAGACCACAAATTCCTTTATATCCTGATGAATTTCCTGACTCTCTGGCAGAATGAGCCAAATAGATTTTAAATATTTTAAAGCATTTCTGAATAAGATAATGGAGAGTCCAGTCTAGATCCTAGTATGTTCCCCAGAGAATAAAAGACTTTTCCTCTTTGTTTTTCTCTGGATTCAGTTTGTTTCCATTTTGGCTACTTGAAGAAAGAAATGATTGATTTTAACAGAGATAAAGAGTCATTTGAGTTAAAAACCACCTTGATGTCTGCCACATTCCATCTTCCTGCAATAATACAGAGCTGAGACTGCCAGGTATAAATAAGTTTTGGTGTATTTTGTCAGTCAGTAACCTGGGATCTGAGAACTCAAAGCTGAGTCCCTTGATTTACCATAGATTTTGCTTGTGATCTGAGAGGTCCCTTAATTTCTTTGTATCTCATAGAAACATCTGGAAATAGCAGTATATGTGTATCTTACAGTGCATTTGGATGTATTAAAAAAAAAACAAGGTCCTGACATGCAACCTTTGGAAATGTCCCATGGACCTCAGAATGGGCAAGGTTCGGG
>VZTQ01015567.1:80071-106018 GCA_013400755.1 Pelecanoides urinatrix
AATAACCAAGGACACTTTTTCTTTGAGACAAACATGAATATTCATGACATGATAGATACATAATCTTCAAAGCCATCTTCAGTCTATCCATCCACCCCAGTTCAAGGCATAGTGAATGCTATATTTAGTTTCCAGCTTCCCAGATATAGCACGTAGTGCAGCAGCAAAGAGGGAGAAGAAAAATGGGCTGTATTGAAATTGTAAAGGGATGTGTTACATAGTAATTCATGAACCTGCTGTAGCTAATGCTGTTATCACGAATCTACTGCTATTTATGGTGCTATGGTATGCACAGAAACACTCAATTCCGTTTTACATATGTAAATTAAACATATAAAACTGCACATTTATCCTTATTAGGCTGTGAAATGTTATGACTCAAATGTGACAAATAAGTTATTCATAGCTATCAGTGACCATCCATTTTATACTATTCCCTGCAGACCACAAATTCCTTTATATCCTGATGAATTTCCTGACTCTCTGGCAGAATGAGCCAAATAGATTTTAAATATTTTAAAGCATTTCTGAATAAGATAATGGAGAGTCCAGTCTAGATCCTAGTATGTTCCCCAGAGAATAAAAGACTTTTCCTCTTTGTTTTTCTCTGGATTCAGTTTGTTTCCATTTTGGCTACTTGAAGAAAGAAATGATTGATTTTAACAGAGATAAAGAGTCATTTGAGTTAAAAGCCACCTTGATGTCTGCCACATTCCATCTTCCTGCAATAATACAGAGCTGAGACTGCCAGGTATAAATAAGTTTTGGTGTATTTTGTCAGTCAGTAACCTGGGATCTGAGAACTCAAAGCTGAGTCCCTTGATTTACCATAGATTTTGCTTGTGATCTGAGAGGTCCCTTAATTTCTTTGTATCTCATAGAAACATCTGGAAATAGCAGTATATGTGTATCTTACAGTGCATTTGGATGTATTAAAAAAAAACAAGGTCCTGACATGCAACCTTTGGAAATGTCCCATGGACCTCAGTAATGGGCAAGTTCAGGGAAAGGAATGAAACAGGGAACTGATGTCACAGATCTGTCCCTCAATTCATGTTGCTCAGAAGAGCTGACAGGAGAGACACTGTGATCCCTCAAAGCTTTGAGAAAGCAAGCCCTAACTGCTTTTTGCAAGATCAGCTTTTCCCATTTGTTCTTGGCTTGGGAAGACTAGGCAAGGGAGGAATAATTAATTGAAAGTTAGTGAACAAATAGAGAAATGAGATACTCTCGTGTAGTCATCTCAATCTTTTTTATAGGTATTTGCTTATGGCCACTGTCCCGAAGGGACTATTAAGCTTGAACAATCTTTCATTCAGCTCACTCTAGTCATTCTCCTAACTTTATGACATGGAAGAAAAAGCCATTTTTCCCTAAGAAATAAGTATGAAAAGTGTAATTCAGAACTATTACAAAGTTTTCTCTTCTACAAAGTATTTCACTGCATATGAGACATTAAGTTGTGCTTCAGTGCTCTTTGTAAAGTGTTAGCAAATGTTGAAACACATTATTATATTAAATTGTAATATTAAGTTAATTTTTTAACAAGATATAGAAACCAACTTGATAGGATTTACAACAGCACTACCAAATGTTTTGACAATGTTAAAACAGGATGTTTTAATTTTTTTCCTCCATCAAAGATATCTCATGGACTGACTGCTGTGAAACATTCAGATTTTGATGAAACTTCATTACATGATAGTAAACTGTGCCATGAACTGCTGTTAAAATCTTATGATCTAGGCTTGGCTGCCATTGCTCCTGGCCCCAGCCTGGTCTCTGCTGTGACACGAGCTGCGGGCTCCCGGCGACTCTCTGGGCTCCCCTGAGGTTCCCCCGGTTCGGTTCCCCGCTGTGCACCGCACTAGAGCACTCCGCTGCCGGTCCCACCGGTGCCAGAGCTGCTCGCCTCGGTGACTCAATGGTTTTAGACTTCTTTCTACCTAGTGAGGATAAGACCAAGAGATGCCAGCTTTTTTTTTTTTTTTTTTTTCATGGAGTATAACAATGATCCATTAATAAATCAGAATATATTGCCATTTTTCTTCCCTATATTGTTCTTAACTATGTTTCCTGGAAATTGTCAGCCTACCACCTCAGTGAATCCTGAATGTTACTAGCATATATATAATCTATATTCTAGTTGTTTTTTGTATCAAATTCTCCTCTTTATTGCACTGATTTACCTGATAAATAATTACACAGATATAGTGTTTTACACTGTGCAACTAGGAGAATTGATAAAAATATTTTGATAAATTTTTTTGGAAAAAAAAACACAAATCAATAAATATCAGAATAATAAAGTTACAAAACTGTGTCTGATACCTGTTTGAAAACTATGGCTGTTTAAATTAAGGAGGTAAACCAGTCATCATGAGTTTACAGGGTGAAAACCAAACAAAATACAACTGTAAAATTAAACTATGTTTCCTCCATGCTGAAAGACAAAAAAAATTTACTTTAATATGTACTTATGGGAGAAATGCATGACATAAACAACAAAAATAGTCTTTTCAGAAATCATGAGAACACAACAGAGTGAGAGAAGCCCTTGGAGCATGTGCATTTGAAATATGCATTTTCTGTAATGATTTATTTGTAGCTTCTCTCTCTCTCGTCTGATCTGTCTTGCTTCTCTGAGCTCCTTTTTTTTTTTTTTTTTTTCCCTGGTGTGCTTGCAGCTTTTATTACTCTTTGGATATTACATGACATATCTGACCTTTAGAATATTTCATTTATTTTGAAGGTTGCACTGTATTTGTCATAATATGTATGAAGCACTTAACATTTAAAATAAATTTTTACTTTTGATGTCTGGCAGAAAAAAAAAAAAGCTCTGTTTGTGTTTGATACAATTATTTTTTATTTCTAAATATGTCAAGACTAGATGATGTAGAACGAATGCCAGTATGCAGTTGTACTGCTCTCAGTAGTGTCTCTAAGAGGTATGTTGAAATTTTTTTAAACCTTCTCACAAAAGTGCTTGTATTCTTATCTGTTAATTCAGTTCTGCATACTTACTTCACATGGGACTCACCTCTTTCTGGATCCTGGTAAACTACAAGTTTTACTTCTAAAGCTGTTTTTTGGATCTGAACAGTACTGCGAAACATGGGATAAAAATATGGTCTACTGCAAAGACCTACAGTCTAAGTATAAAAATGTTAATTCAGCCTGAACTCAGGTGTGCAGGGGAATACAAGATGGCAGTGAAATGTGAGTTGGCATGTTAATTGATAATATCAGTACATCTTGCAAAGATCTGAAATAATTTTTTTTCCAAGAGTCCACTAACAAGGGAATGAGTTTATTCCAGAAGTGAGCTATCACCCTCAACATCATGATGTCTCCCACAATTCCAACACCAATCTCACAAGCTTCTCAGCTCAACACATCACTGAAATATTAATCTGGTTTTGAGGCCTTTTTCTGAGGTTTTTCTTTTCCAGGCTGAATCCTAGGACTCATTCCGCTCTTAAAGATGCGAAAAGACATTAGTAGAAAATAGAGGTTTACTACCCCACAGGCTCTCAGTCATAAACAGTCATGGAGTCCAGTCATTCTGGAATAACATAATGGGAATAACTCTGATGCTTTTCTACTTCTTAGTTACTAACTGGGCTTGAAATGAGAAATTATACTTCTTGATGGTCCCGTGGAATTTCCTGATTACAATAGGTGAGGAGACTCTAACTCAGCAGTATTAGGCAGTTGTTTCTGAGCCTATCAACTGACTTCACTGCTCTTCAACAGTAGAGTTAGGTTAGAATCAGTTTTAGGGGTTACTTAGACCTTACGCCTAATGGCTGAGAAAGCAGCACCAATGACTGCAAAACCAAGTGGTTTTTTTCACTACACATCACAACTTCTTTTGGCTTGAAAATGTACACACTGATGTATGCTAAGTTCTTGTCAGCAGCCACTTAGACTACCTCCAAGGACTGCAAAAGTGGGGAGAGACCTGAGGAAGGGGGAACCTTTGAGACTGTTTCTTTTGCAGTGAATTTCTAGGATTAAGGCTGTATCCATAGGTCAGAATATTCAGGTTAGATTTCTTGACCTGAATTAGTTGGAAAGGTAGAGATTTCATTGAATACAACTGGGAAAGCACCTTTGAAACCTACTAAGAAACTTTCCCTATTTAGTAAATTTCTGGACTATATATATATCTTACATACTTATCAGATCACTCCAAGGGAATATGTCTTCCCATTTTAAACGAATGCAAAGTATTTTATATCCTAATATTGGAGATCTTAGCTTTAATCCATGGAAGCTTGTTATTTACACAGGTTTGCATACTCTGGTGACAAGATCATTTGCCAGTTTGTACTGGAAGGAGGTCTGAAAAGAACTGAAAATTCTGGTCAGCAGCACGAAAAAAGTGGAAGAAAAACTTGATAATTTTGACACTACAGTATTATAAGCAACTCCTGTTCTATTGGCGAATGACAACTTATTTAATGAAAATTGGGTACTTTTCTTAGCAAGATTTCCATAGCTTTGTAATTGAAGTAATGATGACTTTAACTAGAAGACCAAGGAGCTAAGTCAAAGTTGTAGGGTGAAACATTTTAAAAAAGGATGCAATTCATAATTAAGAGATAAAGTACTTCATGTCAATGTCAAAATATAAACTTGGATGGCCCACTCATCATAATTTGAAATATGTTTCCTTGAGGGTTTCATCAACAGCACTCTCACTTGAATGTTTCTGCCTGTCTAGATGTAGTGGCTTGTTATGATTTTTGAAAATCATACCTTTACCTTTTCAAGTTTTTTATGTGTAAAGAAAACCATGCCTGTTTCCTCAGTCATATTTTTCTACTTCTACAAAGCTAGATGGATCTTGGTAATATAATTTAATATTCTGTCAAGTTTAATATAATGTAAACTCAAATCTAAAACTATAAGTCTGAACAGAATAGAAAATAAAATAAGAAACCATGAAAAACAAACTAATATTTTGATTGAATAAAAAGAGTAAGTGTGTCCTTAATTTTAAGGACATATGTTCATAATTTCACCATCAGTCAAACATAAGTATTGAACGGGACCTTTTGTAAGCAATGGTAAACAAACACTCTATGCTCTGGCCTACTTTAATCAAGCTCTGTAAAATAGCCACATAACAGTAACTCCCTCTAAAAAGAGGCAAAAGCAAAGCACTGGCTGTATTCTGGAGAATAAAGAGAATTATGAGACCATGTTATCAACTACTGTAACCAAAACTAGCAGATACACGAAGGAACCTACTTGAGATTAGCTCAGCTTGTAAACCAATGCCAGTATCACGGGGCTTTGCAGAGAACGTTTACTAGAGGTCACTGTCTCCTGGAGCATCAAGCTAAAGGTGAAATGTAGGTTAAGAAAGTAACAAATTAAACAGCCAACATCAGGGAATACTTATTCACTTTCAGAACAATAAACATTTAGGATGGCTTACTTCATGCCTTTTTTTCTTTACAAATACATGAGTATTTGGAAAACAGGAACATTTACTCCAGGGAGAACTACACACTGCCCTTGATGATGGCTGAATTCTCCATGGCCTTTATTCATCTTCTGATTTTATTGTTTTCTTATCTAGGTTTCTAAATCACATTTTCAGCAAACTAAAGGCCCACCCAACTAAAGAAAACAAAACTCTTACAGTTTTATGTCCCAGCATCTAGTGACTAAGCAAAGAAAATGCATGTCTAATTCGTTCTGACTGAATGACACACATTTTGGTGCATAACCACAAAAAGATGCACTCTCTGCAGAGCAGTACTATGTTAAAAACCTAAATTATCTACCTCTAACCTCCCATCTATCCACTCCCACAAATATTCTTTTCTGAAAATTCAACGGTGTGTGTATTTATGATTAGGAAAGTGAGTAGCACAAATAAAAATATGCGCAGAATTTGAAACAGCAAATTAAAATTAAATGGACATTGCATGAACAAGAATTATTTTCAGTGTTATTATTGTATTAATCAGTAATTAAGAATATTTTTATAATAACTTATGCAATAATTCAGAAGAAAATATACCTAAATATTAAAAACAACAGAAATTTTCAGCACAGACATTAGCAATAAGGTGTTCTGAGCTGCACTTATTTTTATAACTCTCATTTTCATAAAAAGGAACGATGCTGCAGCTTCCATTCTGGCCAATGAAACATTTATGTATGGAATTCCTACTACCTAACAATCAAAATTTAATATACCTTAAATCAGAAATGAAAATATCTCCATTCACTTTATGAGACTGGTCTGAATAACATGGAATTTCCTTACTGACTCCTTTGGGTTGTCCTCTGGCTGTACATGGTGGATGTTGGATGCTAAGGTGCAGGATCTTCTTTTAAACCTGTCCAGCTCAATTCTTTACCTCTGGGTCTTCAGTCAGCGATGAATCCCATCTAGTTATTGACTACTCCAATCTTCTAAAACATTTTAAGAGTATTTGGGGAAAACCCTACTTGAACGGTTGCCTGAGCTGTTTCACCACAATGGTGAGAAAAGCAACCAAGAGAAGAGGCAAAGAATATTCTCTCAAACACCATTTCCTCCAGGACAAAAGAGCAGTTATTAAGACCTAGAAGCTCAGATATCTTTATTTCCTCTCATTGTCCTACCAGGAAAATGGGATCTGATCCCTACCCCTTCAGTGTTTCTCCACAGCAACTTGGGAAGGGATAAAGTGAATAGAGTGTTTTTCATCTGAAACCATTGCAAATAATGGGTCTGGAGGGGGAAAGGGTGAGCAGATGGTTCCAGGACTTACATCCCAAATGCGTCAGTCCAGGAGAACAGAATCAATAAAGAATGGGCAGGAAGACCTGAAATCAAGGTAATCCTGTACAAATGCAATGGCTTTATTTTGTTGTTTGTTTAGCTTTGTTTTAAGTAAATATTTTCCTGCAGTTCTATTAACAAGAAACAACATCAGAAGATAAGTTCAGGAAAGGAAAGTAACCAGTTCTGTATTCCTTGAGAAATCCATCACAGAATAGATTAAGATATCCTGTTGTGGCAACCCCCATGAGACATTTGGAGCTGATTATTTTAAGAGAGGAAAAAGAGTTAAGACTGGAGTCCATCTGGAAGCAAACCTTCATGAGTGTCTCAAAATAATAGGGAATAATATTCCAGGAATTCACAGACAGTTTAGGATTGATTTGATCTATTTTATTCAGCAAATAAACTGCTAAATATGCACATGCAAAATTACTTGAGCTTGTGTCTAATCTTCATAAACAATTTAGCTAAGGATGCTTTCCCATTTTGTTGGTTACAGATTTACTGAGTAGGAAATAGGAGCTGTGCTCCTATCAGGACTGAATCTCACCTTGTGCAGAGGTCATCAGTGTGTTATCACACTGCCAAGTCAGGGTGTTAGGTGGCAAGGAAAGGTTACTAAAAAAACCTCACCCCACCACACCCCATCCCAAAAAGAAGAGCAAACAGAATTCCATCTTTCATAAGGGTAAAAAGTACTGTTCTGTTTCAGCCCATCTTATACTCCAACATGTTATAAATGAAGTAATTTGTAACATAATCTAAAGTGCTACTCCATTTATGCTACTTTGTCTCTCAGAATATATTACAGCAAGTGTTCCTTATTGGATTAAATCTTGCCTCTCAATCAAAAACAGATGCAGCAGTTCATGTAAGGTGAATAGCACCTGTATATAAACATAACACATTAGGTTCACCGACCATCTCTGTAATTCCTTCTGACATCAGTACATCTTTAATTCATAGTCATACCTAGACTCATGTCTTTTTTGCTTCCTTTTTTTAAAGTTGTCAGATGTATTAGTGGTCTAGCTACTCTTAAAATAATTGTTATCACCCCTCTCCCAAATATTTTTGCGCCAGAGCCTTTTGCTGATAGACTCCAATCAGTTATGAATCCCGTTAGTGGTGATTGTGTTTGTGAGCAGAAACTTAGAATATTATTATAGCAGACAGCTAGGACACTTACACTTTAAAGCAAGTTATATATTATAACAAAAGCAGCATAAATTGGAATTGATTTCATTAGAGAAATTTAACACCAGAAAAATAACGGCACTGATTTTTCTTCAGGGATACTATTGCATTACAGTGTTGCTTCACTAAATTAAACACGTTATCAAGTTGGCAGTAAATTCTGGAATGCGTTCCTGTGCAAACTATAAAGTCTGTTTAATGCCTGAGAGCTCATATATAGCAACAGAAACATATAAGACAAAGCGGTTTTTTGAAAAACAAAAACAAAACAAAAAAACCAACCAAACAAACCAAAAATAACACCACACCTTTAATTCCAGGAAACTTTGAGAGCAAAGAGTATTATAAATGGAAGGGAAAAAAAAAACATTTTTTTTGTGAGTAGTTTAATGATCCAGTAGCATCTCTGCTGCTGCATTTAGCATTTACTGTTACTGGAATTGTTTATTGATTAGAATATTGAAATGACTAGAGCATTAATATACTGGACTATAAATATTTGTAATTCTATTAAATGAGATGTTTCACTCAAATGTTTAAATTGTTCTTTTTTAAAAAAAAAACAGCAACAAACAAACAAACACATAAAAAGAGTAGTGGGGAACTGCTAAGACCATTCTGGAACTCATAAAATCCTCAGTGCTGGTGTGGAGAGAAAATAGTCATTGATATATTCGATTTTAGTTGAAGGTGAAAATCTATTCTACTTCATTGGATGAGCAGTATAGGGAGATGAGATGCCTGTCAACAAATATCCTTTACATGAGTACCAGGAACATATAGTGGACTGTCTCCTCCTTATCAAATTCTTCCTTAGAAAGTGAAATATGGATACAAATACATGCAAAAAAAATGATATTACATTTGTGGTGGAATCCATCCTATTTGAAGTGACCATATTCCTCTTTATTGACAAGCTTCAGAGACACCCCTAGTTTCTAGGCACCCAGATGAAGATCAAAAAATTCAATTTTAGATACCTAAACAAACGATAACTGAGGAGAATTAAGATGTGCTCAGATGATCAATTTGGCTTCCATTTGACATCCAAGAAGGCCAGAGGCCTCCTGTAAGTCTTGTGCTGCATCTGCCAGAGACATATCTCAAAACCCCTGAGTCACCTCAGGTGCTAATAGACACCTATGTTTAGTCACCTGAATTCCTTGTTATATACATGACATGAGAGAGTCTTGCATTCCATCACCATATTCTGTTTCTCTATTTAGTGTTACATATTCATAAGGTTACCTGGCACATTCTATTATAATATTCTGCTTTCAAATATTTACGGTCCTATCCAGCTTTAGCCACTGGAGCTGAAATTTTCTCTCTCAGGCTTTTTGTGGAAAGAATCTGCAAACAGGGCACAATCAAACTGGAGACCAAAATAGAAGGAGAGACATCACTTTGTCCATATTTTATAACTACCCTTTGAGAAACTCTGTCAGTGGCATAACTTTGGATGTGACATTGTGGCATTTGCCAAACCAAAGACAATTTGGCCAAGTTACAGACTTTTGAGGAGGAAAAAAAAAAAAGGAAAAAAAGAAATCACATTCTTTCAATAAAGACTTGCAATGCTTAAAAGACACTGTCTACCCTGAGCATGCTTCATTTCTAACTTCAAAGTTACCCTCCCTAGAAGACATGATTTAATCCAGATCTCACAGTTCAGATGAAGTAGATTTTTTACTTGAATTCCCAGTTGGCAGTCTGGGAAGAGGAAGGAGGCGGTTACAGTTTAATTTGACTTTTAAGGGTTGTGGGAAAGGGAAATGGGCTGCTGAGAGGGGATAAAAGCACCAGCAATCTGACAAAGGAAAGCAGAAAGAGGTTGGGATGATATATACTGAAGTGCAGAAGTTTGGTGGTGAGACCTCAGGTTCAGAAAATGTGAGACTTCTTTTTTCGTTGTTTTTTGAGAAGCAGCTGCCCCAGGAGCTACAGAACTGATGAAGCCTGGTTTTCTTTTAATCTCTATATCCAGAGACCTCCCCAGCTCAACTCCATCCCCTTGTTACACTCTCCAGATCCCCAAGGCCCCCTACATTTGCCCTCAGCTCTTCCTCAACCTGCCCTCTGACTCCAATGCCAACTTCTAGAGAAAAAGCTGTGAAGGAAACTATATGTGTAAGGACAAACACACTATCTGGCTCATCAAGCGTAATAGGTGAGATTTGTTCTCTACTTGCTTTTTCCTCAATAAGGGAATTAATTCAAATTTCACATCAATTTTCTTAAAATTTTTGCAAAATATGTAGCAACTTAATTTTTTTTTTTTTAATAATTATTGGAAATTGGAGGATACATTTAAAATTTACGTGAATAAACTCTCTGGCATTGGATAGACATAATAGGCCCTGCCAACATTCTTCCCTTGGAAACCTGGCTTAATATCATAGAATCATAAATTGTTTAGGTTGGAAAAGGTCTTTAAGATCATTGAGTCCAACCATTAACCTAGCACTGCCAAGTCCACCACTAAACCACGTCCCTGGGCAGCCTGTTCCAATGCTTGACAAACCTATCAGTGAAGACATTTTTCCTAATGTCCAANCACTCTTCCCCAAGCCTGTAGCGTTGCATGGGGTTGTTTTGATGGCATATTTCATCAGAGAGTAAATTAAAATAGAAGATATAACTTCAGTACTGTAATGTTAGGATATTTGGAGTTGTTATGACTTTGTCTAATACAATTTTTTTTTTAAATTGTGAAGTTCTAGATACTTGACTTTCTAAATTAGCTTTTCTTTATCCTTATGTCTTCTGAATAATATGGTTATATAAAAGCACACTGGACACAGGGAGCAAAAACAAGTGAACATTTTCTCATATAGGAGATTCATTCCCCCAGAACAGAACAGAGTAAAATAGAATTATTTGCAGAAATGAAAGTAGGAAACATTTTCAAATGTTTTGCTAATATCAAGGCAGCTGATCCCACAATTTGCTGCCATGAAGTACTTTGAGTACTAAGCATGCACTTATCTTTAAGCACATGAATAGTCCCAGAGGAGCTTTTGTTGTTCTTTGATTGTTTGTTTTTTTCTGGATTAAAGTCACAATTACGAGCATTTTACAGCCCTGAGCTCTGAATTAGTGTATCTATTGTGGGGAAAGGAGGGGGCAATAAACAGATACTCCAGTCAGGGGAATTAGAATAAATCTCTAAACATAATTTAGTTCATGTCTCATTTCCCAGTGCTGGTATAAGTAATAAAAACAGTAATAGAAAAAGAAAATAAAAAAGAAAAAATAGCCCAGAGCACCCTGCAGCAGCCTCTAGAGGGCACGGCTTGAAACAGAAGGAAAAGAATTCCTGGACAGCCAAGCCACTGTTACATCTAAGTTTTCCCGTGATTGCTATATAGCCTCCTTTCAGATCACTCAGTAAATTAGGTAAGGAAATCAGGCTCATTTTGTAACCTCTGCCATGCTGTGAGGGCAAGGGTTCACAAACACGAGTATCCGTGTTGAGACTTTCAGTTTCCTGTTCCCTTACGTTCATACAAACTTGCAAAATTTATACAAACTTGCAAAATTCAGTGACAATGTCAAGTAAAAAACAAACTGTTTTTGTTTTTTTCTTTCTCCATGTGAATATATAAAAATGGAGAGGGGAAATTGCCCTGGGAAACAGTCTCTTTTCTAACCATTCATCACCATGTTAAGCTTTTCTTCATGCAACGAAAAAAATTCCTTAAAGAGTTGAACTGGGATGCTAATGACAACAGTATAGGATTTATGGCCAGGTATTGACAGGAAGCACTAAAAATATCTAAAGCTGCAGATGATTTATGAGGCATCATTCCCCAGAAACTGCAAATGTAATTTATATAGACTTGTAAGAATTATGATATATAACAGTACTTTTAAACAGTAATTTTAGATGGTACTATGCTAGATGTATTTCTTTAATGAACAACAAGCATGAGATAGAAAAATGTAATGGAAATATGCTAAATATATAATAGAAACTGCATAATGGAAGGAGGGGGAAAAGTTCAATATTTGCCAGAGAAAAGCATGACGAGTTAAGAACATCCCTTGTCCTGCTAATGGTCAGGTGTGAGTGATGACTGTGATGACAGCAGTTCTGGTGCATCTTGGGTTACCTGATGCCTCAAGGCACAAGACAGAGACATCTTTAGGCATGTGCCATCCTTGGTCATCTTGACCTCTATGTTAAGTGCGCCCATGTGTCGGGGAGGATAGTGCACCCTCTCTAGGTGCTCCTCACCTGTACTCAGGGAAAAGCTCTGGAGGCTCTGCAAAGGTTTGTGTCACTTCTGTCTGAAGCTTAGTGGTTAAGATTAAGCTGCATAGTCAAAGGAAAAAAAAAAAAAGAGACTGCCATTTCTGTGGATGATTTATTCCAGCCAAACAGCTGTGGTACTTAAAATGGGATGAATTGCTCCCTGTAGTTGTCACTTTCTTCTTGGGTTATAGAGAAGTCTAGATGACTGGTTAGACTAAGACTCTTATCTTTTAGAGGTCTACAAGTAGCTAAGAGGGATCCAATTCTCAATGATGACCTCCTTTCACAGAAGAAAACCTAAATACAGTGATCTTTTCTGTTTTCAAATGTGTTATAAACGTAACTGTGTTCAAGTCATGAAAGAAGGATCTACTTTACACAGGCTTATTGGAGAAAATTGGTCTTTTTTGCACAAATGTATCAAATCTATTTCTGACAAAAGTTTGCCAGTGGAAGCAGACTTATATTAGGAATAAACTTACACTAAACACACTCAGAAAAAACCCAAACCCAATAAAACAGGCATTCTAGCAAAACCGACATCCTACAGGATAGCTTGCTTTAAAGCTAAACTAAAAGTTTCAAATTAGTAAAATCATTTAATGCTACTCTGTGTAAATAAAGCACATGCACTGGGATAAATATCAGGAAAGAAAGGAAGATAATATGGAAATGTAGAAGGAGCAGATACAGAAGATGCAGAAAGAAACTTGTGATGGGAGAAGATAGGCAGTCTGTGAGGAAAGACCATCTTGATCTGTGCCACCTGCTAGTGTAAATATCCTTTGGGTCATAAGGAAGTCTTCAGCTAGGTGTTAAGGTCTCTGAGAAAAACTTGAATATTTTATCTGCAAATTATTTGGCTACTCAGGCCATCTTAACTGAATTTAACAAGAAATTAAACCGTCAAATTTTAGGCCCGTAAGGTGTGTGCAGTGTCTTAAGGCTAAAGCTGCTGTCTTCCCTTGTACTTGAGCAATGTATTTGAGTTGGAATATACATTAGAATAAGTTATAAAACTTTTTACTTTCCATTATTCAAGTTCATAATTATATTTTCATTTCTTACTCCTCAGGGTATGGGTATGAGTTCACCACTCTATTTTTCCTTACAATCATTTTCATTAAAGACTGGGTGCTCTGAGCCAAAACTGATTTGAAACCAATGCAAGGTCCTTTAGGGAATTAATTTCATCTAAGATTAGCTCCGTAAAAGTTACAAGTTTAGTTGACACCACTTATTTATTGTCCATCAAAACTTGTTGAATAAAGATATCTCAAGAGGCAGATTTGTTCCATTCTAGACTAGGCAGGCATCTACAGGAAACAGGACTGGTGACTTCTAGAGATATTTCTTTCCCTCCACTGAGGGAAATGTTAGACATTTCTCTAATGAGTTCACAACAAAATAGTGAAAATGTTAAGATTCAGAATTCTGCATTCAACAGTTCTGCCTGTTTTAAAGTTCTACATAAGGGCAGATAAAAACAATTGACTTTGACTTTCCTACATATTAGAACACATAATTTATTACAGAATCTTAAAAAAGACTTTGTGCAAAAATAATTTTGAACTCAAAATCAATCATTCTTTTTGCAAATCCTCTCTCCCTTCTGCCTCCAGTACTTTCCTGCATTAAGAATGTATTTTCAAGGGAAAAAAGAGCTTCACCATCATTTTGATAGAAAGAGATTTTTGCAGAATACTACTCCACCAATGTTTACCAATCATTTATCCCTGTACATGAGCTTTTTACACATGAACTGTCATAAAGTCATTCTAGTTCCTCAGGACTTCTGTGGTGTGTGTTCATAACACCTAAACAAACAAATACAAATACAGCCTTTTGTTATTTGTCTTACTGATCTGTTTATGCCTTATCTGAAAGCCATTTAGTTTGTACACACAACTGGCCACTGCATAAACAATCATTTAGATTGGAAAAGAGCTCTAAGATCATCAAGTCCAACCGTTAACCTAGCACTGCCAAGTCCACCACTAAACCATGTCCCTAAGCACCATATCCACACGTCTTTTAAACACCTCCAAGGATGGTGACTCCACCACTTCCCTGGGCAGCCTGTTCCAGTGCTTGACAACCCTTTCAGTGAAGACATTTTTCCTAATGTCCAATCTAAACCTCCCATGGCCCAACCTGAGGCCATTTCCTCTCATCCTATCACTTGTTACTTGGCAGAAGAGACCAACCCCCNAGCCAGTTTTTCACCCAACGAAGAGTACGCCTGTCCAAGCCACGAGCAGCCAGTTTCTCCAGGAGAAATCTGTGGGAAATGGTGTCAAAGGCTTTACTAAAGTCTGGGTAGACCACATCCACAGCCTTTCCCTCATCCACTAAGCGGGTCACCTTGTCATAGGAGGTGATCATGTTAGTCAAGCAGGACCTGCCTTTCATAAACCCATGTTGACTGGCCCCGATCACCTGGTTGTCCTGTACGTGCCATGTGATGGCACTCAAGATGATTTGCTCCATAACCTGCTCCACAGGAATGGTCTCAGTGCTATTTCCATTTCTTTTGATCTCTGTATGTACTTGTTTCCATTTAATTTAGAGAAGACAAAGCCCCTTTCATGTAGGAATGTTCCAGTTTATAATTGCTACAGAATTTTATACAACAAACTACAACGGGTATGTGGTGGACAGCCTCCTGGCTCTCTTTTTCAACTTAACTTGAAGTAGAAAGAAGTAAGACTAATCACACAGATGAAGGTTTGCATTTGCTCTTTGATTGGTAGTACCTGTTCTTCTAAAGCTAGGAAATAAAGTTGAGAGCAGAGAGGTCTGATCTTACGATATCATAGACCTTATAGATACTATCAGGTCCTTATCTTGTAGGACTACATCTAATAATTTGGAAGATCTGCAATTCATATTTGTTTCTAAAACTCTTTTTTTTCCTTTTATTCTTCCCATTTCCTCATCTCTGCTTCATTTGTTTGTCTGTGATACTTGATTTCCCCGTGAAAATATACCTACCATAGAGAGAAAACAGAGCTCCTGTTTCTGCTTTGCTGCAGAACTGTGTCAAAGGTATTAAATGGACTTCACAAGCACTATGTTGCTCTTTCTGTGCTATGGGAATGCAAATAATTTTGGAGTTTTGGGTACATGGCATTTGATTTTTAAAGCAACGACCTCTATGGACTGGAATGTCATTCTAGTATATAGGAAACACAGGAATTACAGCAACAACCACTGTTCTGTGTTATAAGTAAGTGCATTTAAAGGGAGTTACAGCAGACAGAAAGACTTTCAAATCCTTTGTCTCAGTTCCCTTATCTCCCAATGTCCCTGGAGAATATATACTTTACAAACACAGACATCCTATCCTTGTTTTGAGGATCACTCTTTTGGAACATTTCCTCTAACATATCCTGCGGACCCAATTTAGCATCCAGTTCAACTACCAGGGAGATAAAAGATCTTCTATCCACTGATCTTGTTAAAAGGCACTAGAACCCTGCACCAGGAGGTACTGGTATTTATCTGCTGCCTTATGGAAGAGAGCACAGTTCATGAATAACATCAGGATGTAAAAGGTGTGGGTCTCATTCTAGTAAGGCAGTGAAGACAGAGCCTCATGGGAAATTATTGGTTCAGATAGAGAATACATGAGATGAAATTTAATAGTACATACTAAAAATGTATGCATTTGGTAAAGCCTCATCTACAATGTGCAAACTCAATTGGAGGTGACAGAGAAGGAAGATGACCTAGACACAAAGTGGTTACAAGATGTCTAAAGTCTTCGATGTCATGAAATCTGAAGACCTATTAGATGAAATACCTTCACCAGTGATAGGAAAGCACTAACACTCTTCATACTAGGCATTGGTACGATCTTCTTAGGAATACTATATACTGTTCTAGTCACCTACCTTCAAAAATATTAAATAGGAATGGGAATGGGGAATCTGGGTAACCACAGGGTACAAAGACTTTATTTAGATTTATACTTTTAAAATAAAGATTGAGAAAGGATATAATTGTTGCTAGTAAGTTTGGAAGAAAGAGGAATTATTAAAGCAGAACAATAACATGGACCCGAGAACTGTCCGTGAAGAGATTTAAAACAGAGATTAGGTGAGATTAGAAGGGATCTCAAATACCCTTCCATCAAGGATGGTGAGGCCTGGGAAAAAAAAACAAAACAAAAAAACCCAGAGAAAACCCCAAAACCAAAACCAAAACCAAACTCTTTATAGTTTTAAATCTATGAATTGCTGTCATCTGTGTCAACAAGAAACTTGAACCACTGATCCATTCTTCTGTATGCATGTTGTAGGGTAAAATGTTTTACAAGAAATTCAAAAGCCTACGTCAAGCAGGAAAAAAAGACCTGTTTAGATTGAGTTTTATGCTGTGTTGTTGTTGTTTCAGTTGCTAGTAAAGGCAGAACCCGTGAATGGACTTGTGCACTAACTGCCATCTGCATGTGTGCATGCATGACTTGTGTTGGATAGGTAAAATCTTTTTTTTACAACTATTAGTTCTGGAAAGGATGCAGCCAATAGCTGTAGTATCTGCAAAGGAAATAAACATGCTAGTAAATCCAGTTTCACTTTCAGAAATGCCAGTACAATGGTGTCATGTTTCATTTGAAAGGAGACATTACACAGACTGGGAATGGGGAATGAAAAAGATTCTGGTTTATTCAGAATTCTTTGAAAAACAATAATTATAAAATAGAGGACATGTCTGGGATGTTTCATTTCTTGTTCAGCATCAGATGACTATGAAGCTGTGCAACAATGAGCAGCAAAACCCATAGGTGATATTTGGTGTAGTTTTCTTTATAAGCTTGACTTCAAATACCATACCCCCAAAGAGACTAATTCTTTTGTAAGGACAGAGATCAGAATTGGAGTTTCCAAAGCTTATTACGAATGTCTGCAGAGGTATGGTAATGGTCTAAGGCAAATCTTTAGACTATCTGAACTCACAAAGGTGGCTGAACTATTTTCACAAATTATATTCCTTTGCATTCTTATGTCATGTATAAGCAAACATGAATACTTAAATCTGTTCTTAGCTGATGTTGAGATACATGCTAGTTATAGCAAGACATGTTACCTCCTAGCACATGACCTCTAGAGAACAACTACTTTGACAGAGCTAAAAGTTTCTCAACCCAAAACTTAATAGATTCCTGGACTTCCTTCAGGCAGATGATCGAGATTTTTTTCTTGACAAGAAATTTTTAGGTAATAGGTACGTTTTTAAAATGGTGGAAAACTTTTTTCTGATCTGTCGTGAGTTATGCAGTGGCTTTGTAGTGAGCCAGCTGTGCATATCATGATAGTTTTGATAGACTGGTATTTTCTTCTTTTATTGGAAAGTGAGAGGTAGGCACTGGAAAGTACTTATGCCTCAGAAGTAAAGAATTTTGAATTTTGTTTTATTTTAGGGCTTTTCCACATCTATGACTAGGCCACTGAGAAGCATAGACAGCCACAAAGTAACTATATACCATTACCCATAGGTCTCCATTAAGCATTATCCATATCTACAGGGAACAGAAACAGATTTTCTTTAAGGCAGGAAAAGCCCTTCCGAGTATAATTAACCTCATCAAATTGAATTTTTATCTATTTACTTCCACAGGATCTGCCCTGTGTGTATTTACTGGCTTGTGTTCCTTTATGCTACATTGTTTTGTTTTAAAATAATATTGTGCACTTCAACTTTGTTACAAATTACAGCCCATCAGGGGGATTAGTCGGGAGTCTTATGCAATAAACCTATAAAGAAGTGGAGGGAATGTCAGGCAGTGATTAATCACATATACCTCTCAAAAAGAATTTTCTTTTCCTCTTATCCACATCTCACGTGCAGTCTCTAGCCTCCCGAGACAAAGCTGAGTTTATCTATGGACTGGCAATAACAGCATATACTGTGGAGGTGAAGAGAAGATAAGCCAAGACTCTTTATTAAACTGCTGCCGGCAAAACAAATGCCCTGAAGGACTTGAATTGGCAGTTAACTCAAAGCTGTTTTCTTCAGAAGTACAAAAATAGCCCTTTTTCCACCAAAGAAAACTGTGAAACCACTGCATTTGGAGGAGAGAATATTCTTTCAAAATTGGCAGCAGAGAAATATTTTAGGTTGCTGGGTTGTTCTGTTCAAACCAACTACAAGGTTTGTGCCCACACCATTTACTCAGCAAATTTCAGCGCAGCTCTAAGGTTGTAATTCAGGGTCCTCTAAGCCTTGGGCTTGGGAGTCAAAATGATTGAGTGCATCTACCTTCCAGTACATTCTCTTGAATCTAATGTGGACAATTCTGGATTATCTCAAATTCTCCAAGAGATACTCTAGGGAAGCAAGTGACTCATTTTAAATTCTCAGAACCTCAGACTACATCCCAGTGTTGACAGAACACCATACCAGGCCTGCCACTTAAACACCCCATCTGCAGGATTTAAAGACTTAACTGATTTCTTTTCAGGAAGCATGATGGACCAGAGAGGAAGAAAGTACACACCAACCCCACAGCTAAAGGAGATACATGAACACTCTTTGTGATCTCCATAACAGGAGACTTGTTTTTATGAAACTGGTGTATGACCAGTGTGTAGGAGTCTGGGCTAATCAGGTTCCCAATGTCTGGAAATTACTTGACAGGAATGGATACTCACAAAGTTACCAAGCTGTTGCTGCAGAGGTAAGGTCAGATTGCCACACAGGATCAGGGATGTGACCAGCAATTCACAGATAAACACACCTCATCTCAAGGATCATATGCTTCCACCACCACATGATTGCTGATTGCCCTTTACCGCCAGTGGAAGATACTGGGTTTATAATTGTTAGCGATCCTCATCAACAACTGAGGGTTTCAACCGAATGGTGAATGCTTAGCAGAGTTCACTTGATAGCCCACATGAAGATGTCAGAATGCCAACATGAATATCCAACCACTGCACTCAGAAGACACATGGTTGGCCCAGCTTGTCATTGTAGAGGTTCTATAGATTCCTCAACACGGACTGCTGTCTGTCCCACTTTTTTCTTACTATAAGATCACCATAAGGCCAATTCATAAATTTAGTACTGTTAATAAGGGCTGGACTGGACTAGGTTGTTGTTATGCAGTATCTCATAGGTCAGAGAGTTAATGTTTCTTCTATGACACTAACACATGAAAGACTGCACAGATCTTTGCAAAGGGGTATGGGAACACTTGTGTTGCCAAGACTGTGAAAATGGCTAGGTAATATGGGTACAACATGGTCACTTTGAAGGAGATTCAGGGCCTGAAATGTGGGCATATATGGGGGGATATGCTGTGAGTCAGCACTATATGGTACAGAGAGTACCTACCCCTATTTCTGCCTGGAGCAGGAATGGTGTGCAGCAAGCAGAGCTCCTGGGCAATATACTGTGCTCCATCACTATCTTGATTAAACAACTAGGATTTGCTCTAAAGCTCACAAGTATTTCAGTGACCTTGTGGAAGAAAGGAGACTGCATGACTACTCAAACTACTGTAATAACTAGTCAGCTTGTACTCTCACTAGTTTCTTTATTATGTTGGTTGTTGCCTAGACCATAGAATTAAAGTCCTCTGCAGCAAGCCACTAACAATGTCTATCCCCTTCGAAGACAGCAGTCCGAAAATGGTTACAAAATGGCATTTTCTGCCTAGTGTCTGTCTCGGTTCCCTGTGCCTGGCAGGACATTGTGCTGGCAAGTGTGATCGAGTCTGGTTCCCAGATGCTCTGAAAGAGGCAATCATGCTGCAACCAAGCACATGCATGAAAGTTTGATACTTATATGGGAGGCAGGTCTAGGAATGACATAATTTCATGTTTACTCTGCTGAAGAATGTAGACAGCATTTGTTTGGGTTCTTTGGTTTGGTGTTTTTTTTTTTTTTTAGTTTACAAGAGATGCTCTAGGTCTACTTGTAGTGGAACTGAACAAACTAATTAAAAATGTTCAGAAATCACTATTACTCATTTATAAAATGGGAATATTCCATTCATTTCTAACACAGGCATGTGCAGAGATTACTTGCTTGTTTTACATGCATTGTGTAGCACACAATCCCTTTGTTCCAGAAGTTAAGACCTCAGCTGCAGACATTTTGCTTTGGACTGAAAATTGGCATGCACTGCTTCCTTCCGAAGCATAATTCTTCTGGCAAATTGTCCTTTCATACTTCAACAAGTCTTCTTTCTTGAACATGGCTTTTTACTCTCTGCTTTTTTCTCCTTGTTAAAAAGCTTTTTTTTTTTTTAATACACTTGAACATATACTTTGTACTTCATAGAAAGTAAAGCAAGGCCTCTACTTTAGTCTTGCTTAATGTATGGTCAAGAGAAAATGGCTCTAGTTTTTAATCATTCTCAATCTCTATGATATTTTTCTTTCCTTCTCTGATTGAAATACGTGTAGGTAAAAACCCCTGCATTTAAATAGTACACATTCATGTTTTAATCCCTCTGTGTATCTGAATAAAAATTTTAAAAATTAATGAAACATTAACCTTTAGTAGGAGCCAAAACGAGTATATCATTGCTGGGCTGTATGTCAGACTGTCTTTATTAACAGAGGACCACACACAGGACTCTGATAAATCCATGAGCAGTAAGAAAATTTAGAACTGTTAGAGATTCTGTGTTGCACAAGGTGAACACATGGTGGTTTTGAGAGCACTTTCATCTTTCTTCAGCCAAAGGCGACTCTGTATTAGAGAGTTTCTGTACTACACAAAATGGAGTGATACTGGTCCTTTCCAGTAGAAAATATTAGCATTTTGGTTAAAACAGCTGGCTAACATAAGCACCCAAACAGCTAACAAGTTTTAGAAACAACACGCTGCCCCTTTACTTTACAAAGAAAGAGTTTAAAGTAAGTAATTCTGGGAGAAGATCAGGAGTCTTGCATGGGGTAAGGCACCTTCCTATGGCCCATGAAGCAAATAAGAGGCTGTAGCCCTGGCTCTGCTGCTTCTGTAGATGAGGGACAATTTAAGACATCTCTTTACTAATGTCCAGTTTAGATTAATTCTAGGGAAAGTCTAAGCTGGTACCTCATAACCACGGTTCATGACAGTACAGACCACCTGCATAAAATGGGAAATATTTAGTGATTTGGAACAGACTGTGCCCTTTTGGGCTCCATGTTTCGGTTCCTAAAATCAGTTCCTGTTATCTTCAGTAATAACAGATCTTTCTCTCCTCACTGGGGTGTTGAGAAGATAAATAAAATCAGGATTCTAAGCAACACAGAAATAATGGTGATGTGGTCCGTGAAACAGCCTAGAATAGAACGATACAAACTGGGATATTTCCCTTAACAAAGCAGCCAATCCCTTAGTAGCCTTTATTGCACTTATGGCAGTATGAGATTACAGAAGCATCCATAAACTGGAGAGCAGAGACACACAACAAGAGAACAAGTAATGCTGTGGCGTTGTTTTTCTCTGACAATAAATACTTTCCTGGTCAGAGTCCAAAGACAGTTATAATTACTGTGAGTTACCCAGAAACAGATTTTAAAGTGTGAAGGGAGAAATTAATCTAACTCAGAGTCATCTAAAAGTTAGATGTGTAAATCTGAGCTAGTTAGCCTATGTTTTCATTGGAAAAAATATAAAGAATCCAGTCTGTGTAAAAGATCTATATTAGTGTGCAATGGCCATTCACTGGGGGAACCCGATTCCTAGCATGGACTCGTACATCTAACTTTTAAACAGCAATAATAGAGATAAACGCTACCCTGGATTTAAGCTTTATATGAAATTCCCTACAGTATTCCCCCCCCCCCATTTTGCTTCCCAAGTGTATTTACACAACAGAATGGACAAATTGTCCTCTTAGCCGATGTATGCTGCTTGACTTGTCAAAAGATGCTATTTTCATTTTACACAAGGCTAGCTGATAAAATTTGACAATCTTGCATTGGGTGTGAAATTATTCATATAACTCTAGATTTTACTGCTTCTCAATGCCATTTTTAATCTAATCACCTTTACATATTTATTAGCTTCCTCAGCTGGTTACAAGAATCAAAGAATAGATGTCATTGCAGAACTTAAGACTCATTTCACCAAACACTTATATGAAGTTCAGCCCAATATCACTCTCTTAGTGTCAGAACAGCAAATCACTGTTTAGAGTAAGGAAACATGGGAAGACAATCCGACCTAGGCCTTTTCACGTGGACCAGAATTTTGTGTGAATATTCAAAAATATTTATTTCAATAGAGAAATTACTCAGCTTTCATACATCACCCATCAAAGCTGACATCTTTCTTAAACTATTTCTTTAATTACCTATTCCCATTCCTTTTACCTCTATTGCAGGCTGTAAATTTCTCCACTATAGTTTTTATCCCACATATATTTATTTTCATGTCTAAGGAATTGGAGGTAAGACCAGTACAGTAAAGCACGCTCAGGGACACATGTATATGTCTATATGTATCATACATATTCTTTACTATGTGACTGTCTCTAAGCAAATGAGATAGCTGTTATACTAGGAAGGAAGCCAGGCTAAGATTTAAAAGCAAAAGGAGACTTAATACTAAAATAATTCTTTAAAAACAAAAACAAAAACAAAACCAAAACAAAAACAAAAAAACAAAAACAAAACAAAAACAAAAACCAAAACATAACAGCTGTAATCACTAGCAAAACCTGAAGTTCAGTGTTATTTAACTGAAGCATCATACTCCAGTGCTAGACTGTTCAAGTAATGAAAGAAATCAATTTACATTGAACATTACTTAATTATAATTGCCGAGAAGTAGTGTTACAAATGTCTAGAAGCTTTTGCAGGTTAATTGTGTAGAAAATTAATAACCTGTAAACTGCATTTTTATCTTATTTTCTTCTTTATATTTCAAATTGGTGTCTATCAGCATTCAGACAGCTGACAGAATAAGATTTAGGCAACTACTACAATGTGAGAAAACGTTATAAATGTATGAAACAGCCACAAGACTGAGTTAAAGAGAGATGGTGTGCTTGAGGTCATGAAGGACCAAAGAAGACCACTGAAGTTATACCAGAAATCATTCCCCAACATGAGAGCTCACCTCTCTTTTCTTCCTCTCTGAGAATAACAAGCATAAAATAAAATATTTGTACTCATAAAAAAATTCCCATGTAAACAAGATATCCAAAATGGAGATGGGCTTAGCCAAGTTCTACTTGCGCTACCTACTATTATTGCTGTTGCTACCTTGAGGGGAAAAAAAATAAAAGGAAAAAAAAAAAGGAAAAAACAGTGGTGTTCATATGAAACAATAGCAGCTGAGACTGGAAGGAGTCTGAGTTGAAATGGATGAGGGAAGTGCCACAGATGCAAGATATATTCTGTACATTAACTTAATAAAGTGAGATATGCACAGATCAGAAAGACATAAAATACTTCCTAGATCGCCCTATCAGAAAGACATAAAATACTTCCTAGATGGCCCTATCTTGCTTGCTTTACAGCTTTGGATCCCTTGGATTTCCAGTTCTTCAACATACATAGGTCTACTTTCCAGTAGTTACTGACATGTCTCCTGAATCATGACTACTCTCTGTAACAGTGGAATATCAGCCTGCTTTAAACATGGCTGTTCCTAGTTGGACAAGCTAAATGAAAAATAGTCAAATCAAAAGAGCTTGTCAGCAGAAGAACCAGAAAGAATTGAATAGCTTTTAGCTTAGAAATGTGCTCAGAAAATTAGTCCAACAACTTATGAATACATGTTATTAAAATCCAAATCAGATGTGAATTATTAGTGTCAAGAAAAGGGGATGCAATTGAAATAAACTCTACCCATTATATTTATTTGCCTTGTTTTAATGTTTAATTGCAAAATGGCATTATTTGAGATTTCAATGCTGTTATTTCCTTTGGCATGTTATTGAACATGATGGGGAGACATTTAGTTTATAAAATGTTTATGAAGGCCAGAACTCAGGATTTCTAGTCAGAATAGCTTTTCGGAATATGATTAGATCCCAGTGGAACTTGAATGAGTGTATAAAGTTAACTTTTCCTGAATTGGGATTAAAATAAGACATTATTTTCTGTTTGAGAAAGCTTCTATTAACAGGCAGTAATAACTTTGAGAGATAAAAAGGAGCTGTCAGTCTCAAATAACGTTGGCCTGAAAGGAGGTTAACCTTGCTAAATCCTAGATTGGCAGAGATCTTGCACAGATTTCCACAGAACTGAATACCCATCCAGATAAATAGAAACAGCCATTTCAAAATCTCTCTGAATTAGCCCCAAATTTTGTAACATTTTAATCCAAAATCCTTACTTTAGGTTTCATTTTGGTTTTGTTGTTTTCTTTTCTTTCTGGAGAGAAATTATGCACATTTACATAATGAAATCACGCAGTAAGACACAAGCCTATTCAAAATAGATTGTTTAATAAAGCAATAATTGAATTGTGCTCTTAACACAGTTCAAACATAGGACACCTCTGTAAGAAGGACAAATTTCAAATGTTATCTGGGTTGTGCAGTGAAGTCTGCAGGTATCGTGAAAGCCAGGTCTTTCATCTTCACCATTTTTCCCTGCAGCAGTTCCACGAGGGGAACATCAGACCCTGGCAGATGCCAGTGCTTTAATCTCAGTGCCAACTCTTTTTCAAGTAAGGTGTCAGAGGAGTTCAACTCTCACCTGGACCCATTAATTTCACATGGCCTTCCTATCCTGGGACAGATTTCCAGGCACAGCAAAGGGGACCAGTATGCCAAAGCCTCCCTGCTGCTTCACACACTGTCTGCTTGGTGGCACATGAAAAATGCATGGAGAAGGTGGAGCATAGGCAACAAAGGTAGTTTAACCATTTAGGAAAAACAAGCAAAATGAGTGGATGGGTCAGAATGAAAAAAATTATATCAAGTTAAGGAAATCAAACCATTTCAGTGCTGGGTATTTTTTGTTTGAGGTTTTTGAAGCTTTCCGGATTGGCAAATTGTGAAGATGGGATTGGGTACAGAGATTAAAAGGGAAACTAAACAAATCTAACAGGACTGCCAGGATTGTTAATGCCAAGACTCTTACTCCAAACAGCTCTGCAGCATTTGGCAACAATCGATTCCATTTGTGAAATGGGAGAGAGAGAAAAATGAGTATAAAAGGACTGAACCATTCAGTAATTACCAGCTGAGATTCAATTTATGGGACAGCTGAAGGAAATGAGAGAAGGTCACACCAAATTAGAGGCAAAACCTCAATGCTCCTGATCTTCTGAGCACCTCTGATTTGCTGTGTTGGAACCAAATTCCCCTTGCCTTTACTTAGAACAGGATCAGACCCACTCATTTCAGTGGTATTTGGGATATCTTTCTTGGAACACCAGTTCCTAGTGCTGGTGACAAGAACCATAGGTAATGATGAAAGCAGTTTGGCTACAATTTAGAAAACAGTTATACTATTTCCAAGGAGAATGGAAAGCTACAGATCTGAATCATCTAAATTAATAGGCGCTTTGGAATGAAGTTGAAAAAAAGGTTAGCCAAGACCTTTGCTGTTAGAAAACATGGAGTTTATGGTTGTATATAGCCAGCTGTGAATGTCTTTAAGCCTTAATGAGGTAGTATGAAGCCAAGGGTTGATTTGCTGCAAATTTAAATACTAAGAAAGCAGATTTAGGATGAATATAATATTTTGCAGCATTCCTGCTTACACTAGCCAAAATAGAAAAAACCCTGCAC
>VZTQ01015567.1:106034-126517 GCA_013400755.1 Pelecanoides urinatrix
AAAAAAAAAAAAAAAAAAAAAAAGGAGAGATCTGCTATAGCTTGCTGAAGAAGTAACAGAACATTTATTCCTGGAACAGCAGGGGGTGGGAATGAGGGGGAAGAACAGAAATGAGAGCTGATAGGGAACATTTGTTGTATGCAAAATTGACTGCAGCATAGAAAGTACTAAAGTGTGTGACTATAGCGTATCCCATACAAAACATTTTGTGCCACATTTATTAAATCAGTGTTTCTCTGTGCCTGGTAAATGCAATAACTAACCCCAGTGTTTAAATATTTTATCGCTTAGACGTGTTAAAATAAACCATTCCTCCTTAGCCTGTTTAAACAAAGTCTATTTGGAGGGCCTTGCCAAAGCTAAATCCTGGGTCAGACCTACATTTGCGGTTGCAGCTGAATTAGTCTTTTTACTTCCCTTCTCTACCCCTCTCAGCTCAGTCTGGTGCCCTTCACCTTAACCTGCAATCTGGCAACTTCCCAAAGACTTATAGAAAGTTCGCTGAGACAACATTGTGAGCATTTGGCTGCTTATCTAAACGATGTCCCAGCTTCCTCCAAACAGGAGGACTCCTACATGGAAGGGATTCAAGAGCTGAACATGTTCAAACTAGTGAAAGGCAGTTAAGAGGATATTAAAATCACAGTTTACAACTACTTATGAGTGATACAAAGCACTAGGCATTACATTTTAATATTGAAAATACATGGAGAACTTCTTTTGTGAACTTACCTTTAGCCTGACTGCGATGAAATACAGGATTAATGTCTACCCAAGCAGTCAGAAAGGGTAGGCCAGGGAAAGCAGCAATACTCACTACTATCACTTTTAAAGCTTTTCAGATGTACATGAAATAAAGCCTGTAAGTAGATATTTGGATAGATAAATTAGATAGCAGCAGAGAGTGAGACCAGAATACACCTTTTTCCAGGAGAGCTTTTTACTGTCTAGTGCATCTTATCAGTCAATTAGAAAAAGAAAATAACTTATAGCAAAATGGTTTACTTTCAGTTCCAGGCCATTGGCACCATGTTGAGAAGCAGAATTTGGTGCATGGGGTTTAATGGATTTGAAAAGCATCTGTTGTGTTCCTTTGCCAATTAAAGGCTGTTTTCACACACCTTAAATAAGTAAACAAACAAACAAACAAACCATGAGTAATTGTGCAGAGGGCAGTTACTTCAAAGACACAGGCCAGTATTTCAGAAATTCTGTGACACCAGCATCTAAGGCAACTTTACAAGTGGTGAAAGAGCTGAAAGTTTTGCGAATGGCTCTGTAGTTATGCTTGTGGTCCTAAGCTGATACATAAAATAACTGCTCAAACACCAAAGTAGTGTTCAGAGTGGTACGTCCCTCAAGCCTTCCCACCTTCTCTCATCTGTTGTAATCTGTGCTGCAGGTTGGATTTATAGCATTGTGTTTAATAGCTGCCAAGGGAACTTTCTTCTACAAATGTGTCTGCTTTTGAACCTATTTATGCGTCTGACCTTCTGAAAATCCTGTGGCATTGAATTCCACAGTGTAATCATATACTGAATGAAAAAGTGCTTAATTTTGTTGGTTTCAGACCAGATTATTTGTTTTTCTGTTTCTTAGAGTGAATAATGCAAGAACTTTCTCCTGACCATTCCTCATTCTCTTTCTCCATGCAGATCATGATTTTGCATGCCTCTATCATACTCTCCCTCGCTTTTCTCATCTGAAAAGTCCTAACTATTTGCTGGTTCTTTATAGACAAGGCTTTTCATGACTTTGCTTTTACCTGTCTTTTTTTCATTCTATCTCTTTTTTCAGGTAGAGAAAAGGATTTCTATACAGGCACAAAGATACAGGCATAACATTTTTTTTTCCTCTGGCTTAATGTTTTTCATGTTTTATTCTCTACTGTTTTTAACAGCAATGCTTTATTTGCCTTTATGACAGCTCTTCATTGCTGAGCGGAATTTCTGAAGAGACCAGGAACAATGACTCTTAGATCCCTTTCCAGACTGACAAAAGCTAATGCAGAGGTTGTCTCTGTTTATGTACAGTGAGAATTTCTCTCCCGTGTCTATTGCTTTGCATTTAACAAGAATTGTCTTCCATCTGTGATTGTGTCTCCTTGTCACTCAGCATTATGAAAACCTTCTGCAACTTTTCACAGTGTATTTCAGTTTGGAAGGTCGTGAATCATTCTCTGTCATCTGCAAATTTTGTCAGTTCGCTACTTGTTCCCTTTTGCAGATCACTTATGAATATTTCAAACAACGCAAGTCTTGCACAGATTCCTTTGGTGACAACTGTGAAAACTGAGCTTTTTTTCTCGAATCTTGGAACAGTTATTATTCTTTCTCTCTTATTCCTGACAATTTTTTTTTAATACCCTCAAGCAAGTAGTTTTGTTTTTTTTTGTTTTGTTTTTAAATTCCAGCTGTACTATAGAAACCACAACAGCTTTTGTTTTGAATTTTGTTTGTTTGTTTATTTGGGGGGTCTTGGTGTTTTGTTTTTGTTTTTTGTTTTTTTTTGTATATTTGTTGAATACTGATGGAGGTGTGAGAATAACTTATTTCTACAAAATCTTTTTTAACTCTTCCACTGTATCATAGTTAAACACATGACTATTAATTCCATTTTTTTAAATGCATTTTAACAATTTATCCAATTGGTAATTTAACCTATTAGTCTAATATAGAAGTTGGACCTACATATCCAGTCTTGCTAATATTTCTCAGCATTATTTTTCTCTAACATACATTTCTGGGATGCTCTTTTGAATCTTTTCTTAATATTCAAAGACTTAATACAGTAATAACCCCTATGGCATGGTCTAGTTGGTTGTACAGGCAAAAAAAAAAAAAATTTTTTTTCTTTCTACTTCCCTGGATTACATGATACACTTTCTTTTGCTTCTTCCCTTAATTATTCTCTCATAACACACTTGTTCTATGAAATCACAATTACCATCTCATTCCATGGCTCAGCATCCCTCCTCCACCTGGTATAATTGCCCCCTTGCTGGTTCACACTCTGGTGTTACA
Source organism: Pelecanoides urinatrix (assembly GCA_013400755.1). Lineage (NCBI taxonomy): Eukaryota > Metazoa > Chordata > Aves > Procellariiformes > Procellariidae > Pelecanoides > Pelecanoides urinatrix. The sequence continues at coordinate 109,058 of VZTQ01015567.1, forward strand.
TCTGTAACGACTGACTCTGAAAAAGAAATATGTGCTAGAGTTTCTTCCTCCCCCAAAGAAATAAGCTAATAATGAGAAGCTTATCATTAAGTGGCAGGAGCAGTAGCTGATGTGAAGTTCCCAAGGAATCAAAGGGAGCCAGGAGGCATAGCAGGAGATGTGGCTTCTATAGCAGCTGCCCTCAGTACTCCCAGAGAAGACTTTCAGCCTTCCTGGTCTGCCCCTTCTGCTTGTCTCCCTCTTTTACAAAATAAAACAAATTGAATACATCATGCATTTAGTTAGTTATTTTATATCCACAATGAACTAAGCTTCCTTCAGCAACATAAAAAATGGGAAGTAATGTAGCTTTGATTTTGCTTTTCACAGTTTCCTTCCTTCTTTGTCATTATACAAGTTGTACAGTTCCCAACTCACTGCCATTTTCCAGCTCTGGTGTCCAAAGATCTTTGAAAAAATTTTTCTTAGAAAAGGACATAGGACTATTTCTTTCCTATTAAATGTTTTTTATTCCTGTATGTTTTCTCCTGGTATAGATGGGTGGATTTCCCTTCCAACAGGGCATTTACACTTCCCTACCTCTCTTTTATGTGCATAACTACACTTTAATAGTCTCCTTGGGATGGATAAAAAAGAAACCGTTACATCCCAGCTAGACGATGTTCCCAGCTGGTGGAAGTCTCAGAAAATTCAGCAAAAAACCTAACTGAGGATATAAGAATTACTTGGGTGGATAATGAAGTTTGAACCGGTGTTTTGAAAATAGAAAAAAAAAGAAAATCCAGTCCTCTGCCAGTAGCTCATGGCCTAGACAGGTACACTCTTTGCTGGGTAAGAAACTGGCTGGACGGCCGAGCCCAGAGAGTTGTGGTCAATGGAGCTAAATCCGTCTGGCGACCGGTCACGAGTGGTGTTCCCCAGGGCTCAGTTTTGGGGCCAGGGTTGTTCAATAACTTTATCAATGATCTAGATGAGGGGATCGAGTGCTCCCTCAGTAAGTTTGCAGACGACACCAAGCTGGGCGGGAGTGTTGATCTGCTGGAGGGTAGGAAGGNATTTAAAAGACGTGTAGATGAGGCACTTAGGGACATGGTTTAATGTTGAGTTGACGGTTGGACGTGATGATCTTAGAGGTCTTTTCCAACCTTAGTGATGCTATGATTCTATGATTCTAAACTAACAGAATAGCCCTATTTATCTCTTTTCTTGCTTACACAGAAGAGTCAGTCTAAGAAACACCTACTTTTTTGGTATTGTTATATTCTATTCAATTGCATAGACTCAGTTTTACTCTTTTCAAAATCTAGTCACCAGTTCATGGATGAAATCATCCAGAGAGATTACGGCTCACTGTGGACATCATTACTATGGAAATGTAAGAGACAAAGTTCATGACAAATGTCAAGAACTATTACTTCCTTTTAGTTTCAAAATGAAGACTCCTACTGGGATGAAATATTCATAGTGGAGTGTGTTTTACTTCCCAGAAAAAGGCAAGGTTAATTTTCATGTTACTAAATGACAGGGTTACAGTAAGTGTGGATCCTATATTTTATAAAAATCAATGAATGTAAAGGGTAGTTGTAGGAACTTACTCTTCAACGAGAATTCTGATCTTCGTCAGCTGTATTTATTCTTTGTTTCAACTACTGAGTATCTCAAACAGCCTTTTGCATTCACTAGTGCAATTTTGATTTGAAAGTGAATTTTGATTTGAAGCAAAAGTAGTTTGCTTTCATGATCTAGGCTATCACAGTTTAAACTAGATCAATTATACTACATACTTATTAAAGTCAGTGCATTAACAAATAACAACATCACTGAGAGCCAGAGGAAGGAGAGAGCCAGACGAGGTTTCATCCACCTTTCTAAGCGACTGAACCCAGAAGCTATAAATAAACTCACATTTGAAATGACTGATTGGTCATGAATCTAATGGGTTGACCATTGGTATGGGAGAAAATGAAATGTCCAATCCCGGCTCCTTAGGAGAGATACAAACAGAGAAAAGAAAATGAAATCATTATACATTTCAAGAAACTTGGGAAAACGTGACCAAAATTTGGATGGAGGTAATCAACATTTCCTCCCCTGATCAGGTATTTGAGCACTTTTTTCCCATCCTGGAAAGATTTCCTAAGGTACTCAGTGCTCAGCACAAATGACAATGCTACCAACAGAAAAAAAATCTCAGTGAGGTACCTCAACACAGTTCAACTGAAGGACGTTTAATATTGCCCCCCATATAGCATTTCATTCCCCTAAGAAAGGAATGTTTACCTGCCTGCCTGCCTGCCTTTCTTCCTTCCTCTTTAATTCTACTCCAGGGATCAAGTGTAAACCTTGAATATTTTGTTATTTTCTTCAAAATATTGCTTAGGGTACTTCCTACCATAAATACATCATGTTTCCAAGTCCTCCATATTATTTCTAATAATTTTTATTTTTTTTCCAAATAGTTGAAAAGTACTGATAAACCAAGATCTGAGAATTCAGCTGGGTTTTTTCTTCCCCATTAACAGGTCATAGTGACCATAACATTTACTGAATCATCATTGTTATCAGTGATCTTAAAAAGTTAAATTGTCATGACTTTATAAACATTGTAAGAACAGGACATAAGTAGCAGGCAGACAAGAACCAAGAACATCTCATTTAACTTCCTGTGACATACAATTCTGAAGGAAAAGAGACTTTCTTTTATCAGACAAAACAGACCCTCTTTTCTTGAACTGCTGGAATTTGAAATTCATTGTGTTACTCCCCACACCACCAAGTGTCATATTGTTGCACAAGAGGCAGCAAAGGGATAGCTGTAACCTGGTTGAAACATGAAGTAATCCCACTATTGCTAAACAGAATGGCTAACACTTGAGTTCTGTCTCGTCTTCCTTTGACCAAATTAATTAATCTTATTCTCTCTATCCACCTGTCCATCATTATAATGCTTGTCAGTACTCAATTATCTACAAAACTTCTATCTTTCTTTCAAGCTTGGTGAAATTGGTCAACAGATCCAGACATTAGTGTCTAAGGACAAACTGGTAAATGAACAGCCAACACAATCATGTCAGCAAAACTTCTTTAAGGAAGCAAGATAAAAGCAGTAAAAAGCTACTAGCAATAGATTAATGACAATAAATTTAGACACCAAAATGGAAAGCTGTGACAAGTCTTCTTGCTGAAGCTGATCCAGTTTTAATGAAAGAATTAAAGATTCATCAGGCTACAGGGAAGGACCAAAAAGAATCATGATTCTGTCTACTGCTTAGGGCACATGCCTGGCTGAGGAAGGATGCGAGTTGTGATTGCTTGAAAAGCAACAGTGCTCAGAAGATAAGTGATGAGAATTGCTCTCACCATATACTTTTCATATCTGTTTGGTTACAGCATTCATCTGTGATGTGTGGTTTGGCCCTACAGGTGAGGAGGAAACTAGATATGAATTTTTTGAGCCCTCAGCCATGTTTTCCTCATGTAACTGCTGTTGCTGAAGTAGAGTCTGGATGTGGCCAAGGTCCTGGGTGTTGGGCATCCTCCAAGGCTACCTGCTGGATCAGGCTCTGTAGGCGAGGCAAGAGGAGGGGTAGCCAGCTGGGAGTGCAGGCAGGGCTAAGACAGGATTCAAACACACTGTGAAGGTGAGACACTTTCAGGCTTGCTTAGAAGCAAATAAACAGACTGCAAGAGAAAACTTTTGTTGCATGACAGTCATGGCATTGATGACTTTGCAGTTCCTATCTGTAGCTGGAATTAAACCAAGTTAAATGCCTTTACTGTTTTGTGAATGCACATCCTTAAGTTAGATGTGCTGTGGAAGGCCCCACCAGCTCAAAAACCACTTATGTTTCCTACAGCCTCCCACTGGACTGTTCTAGCAATCAAATAATAACTATACAGATACTAATTTCTAATTATAAGTAGACTACTAATGATTCTTTGTCATCACTTATTTGGATTGGTTTTGTACCAGAAACAAACTGGAAAAGAGAATTTATTACTTGTTCTCAGCAAAAGAAAAAAATTACCTAGTGTGAATTTTGCCACCATTTTCATATCAATTATAGATTATGCCCATATGATATATTGAAATAACGTTTTTAGCAATAGATATATAGATGAAAAACATGTGTGCATGTTTGGGTAAAACTGAGTTAGAATTAAAGTCTATTTAATATCTAATAGAGTTAGAATTAAAGTCTATTTAGTATCTAATTTAGGACTATATCTTCATGTGGCAACTCGGAAATCACTATAACCTGTTAGTACAGAATTAATTGCTATTGTTGGCAGAACAGTAGGAGCCTCAGCTGGCTAACTCACATAAATTTACCCTGTTTGCTACACAAAGATTTAACACCACATGGATTTGTACTGTCACTCATTACAAGTTCATCATTTATAATTTATCAATATTGTTGAGCACTTCTGAATAGTCCTCACTTTCCTCACAGCAGTGCACAGGGCCAAAATCAGATTACAGCAGGTCAGCGAAGAGCACAAAGAATGACTCAGTAAATGCCGTAAACCACCCTCGGCCCGCCTGCTACCTTCTTGTGTATTAAGATAGAATGTAATCAAATTCACAAGGACAACTGCATTGCAAATTTGGTGTAACTTCACTTCTGCTTTTTTGCCCTTTTAAGATTTAAGTGGGAATATAGTACTTTATGCACATGGGTTAAGCAGGGTCCATAGGAATAACCTGACGAGCACTGACAATTGCCCTTTTAGTTGCTTTCACATCATTGCACGTCACACTAGCTCTGAGTGTCAGGATGCTAGAGAGCGGTAGGCTAGTAAAAGTCAAAAGAGTCAGAGAGATCAAAAATCAGCATTTAAAAGAGAGCTTATGAAATAGTCAAAAGAGCACAGTGCAGTATACCTCAAAAAAAAAAACAAAAACAAACAAAAAAAACCCAAAAAAACCCAAGCAGTCCTGGCTTCTACATGTGCCAACTCAGGTGGCACATGAAAATGGACTTTTGGCAGGAGATGGATGCTAGAGGAAGCAATCCCCCTAATAAGTTTTGCTTGAGCATCTGCCTGTGTAATAAACTTTCAACAGGGAGAAGAGTATGACCCTCTGTCCCTTTTTATCAAGGGCAACAGCTTTGCGAGAGGATGGCGTTTCACAGGGAAAGCGATGTCAGCTTGTGAGCCTGTTTCATTACCAACATGCCTGTGAGCTGCTGGAACAGAGCAGCCCATCTTTGATCTGCAAGAAGCTGGCTAGGAACACTGTCTGCTCATCTCATTTTAATTTTGTAAAATTACAGCAGGTAACTCCAATTTCACACCCTGCTTCCCTCACAACTTTTCTTCTCAGTGAAGGTCACAGCCTGCTCTGGATGCACAGAATGGATTTCTCCTCCCATCTTGCCATCAGCAGCAAAATAAAGATGGAACAGGTGGTTTTTGTGAAAAGTCTGTCTGTCCTGTGCTCATGTGTGTGACTGGGGTTTGCAAGATGCCCAGACTAGCTTTAAATTAGCTGCCTTAAATCCCCAAAATGTTGTAGACAGTGGATTATGCAGCTGAGCTTACAAACCCCTCTTGCCAACCTTGAATTGCACTCAGGTACTGACTTGTGCTAAGCTTCTGTTAGTTCCACAGCTATCACTACCAAAATTCATCCTCAAAGGCTGGCAGGGGTATGTAGCTGGATTCCCATGGATGTACCAACATCAGAGGCCCATTATTTATGCAAAGTCCAGCTCTACATTGTGTATACTTGCCACAAATTCGCTGACGTTGCCCTGCCACGATTTTTCTCTTGTTTTTTTCCTTGCTAACCCACCATCCAGTGGCAATGCTTTATCATCACTAGAAGCAAGAAGCAGATTGAATCTGGAGTATCTAACCTTAGGAAGAGAAGAATAACTTTCTAGACTTAATGAACTTTATTAATCAGGGATATGAGTCAATAACTCAAACATAGTTATCTACAGCCATTTCAGGTTCTGCGGAGCATCCCACCTGACTGCTGCTTCAGCTGCTGCTCAGGAATGGCAATAGGCCAAGGTATACTTTTAACTACAATTATATTAATTATCAAAATGTAACTAAGACTACCTACTGCAACAATTTCTTTAAAGGGAGTCACTGATAGAATTCCCTGCCTAACTCTCAAGGTCCCTAGCAGGAAGACAAGCCAATAAATTCTGAGGCAATAATTGAAAACAGCCCACCATAGCAGCCAATTCAATTATATTGGCTCTAAGGATGAAAGATTCGATTCATTGGATCAGTGGGCGAGTCTTTCCATGTACTTCTTGCGGTTTCAAGGTGCATATAGAGAGCAATGTTTGCTGCTAATATTTTACAAAAAAACAGAGTAGGTAGGTGAACAATCAGAGCTGTCCCTAACGTTTCTTTGCCATGGGTGGCACAATGCTCGGCTCAGTAAAGGACCTGGGGATCTGCTTAGGAAACTTTTGACATGCTCATAGTTCTCTTCAGGTTGTAGACATATACTCAACACCATCCTTGGTTTGGGAGGGACTAGTCGGTTTAGAGGATGGCAGGGTCATGAAATATAAGTGAGGGTTATTTAATATAACAGAGGCTAAAGTGGGCATAATTACTATCATTGCTGTCAACATGAGAACATTTTTCCCCATAAAAGCAATACTTGAAATTATGCTTTGTAGACTGAATTTGCAATCTCAAAGAAGGAATCTTCAGGAAAATTAGAAAGGGATGTAGAGTACGACTTGATCTTAGAGTGCACAAATGCATTCAAACATGTGTAAGAGGAGATGGTTATCATCTTTGAATTATTCACAGCAATGTCACCTGCATGTAGAACGATACATCCTTCTAATAAAAAAAAAAAAAAAAAATTACAATGAGCATGATCTCTGAAGCGATTTCTCTGAAGTGTTCATTTACAAAATATTTTTATATTTTTGGTGGCAGAGGGCCACCAAGATGGTGGGAGGCTGAAGCATGTGGCCTGTGAGGAGAAATTGAGGAAACTCTTAAGCCTGGAGAAAAGAAGGCTGTGGGGGGATCTGATAGCAGCTGAGTCAATGAGAAGACATTAGTCAGACTCATCACAGGGGTTCCTGGTGGGTGGATAAGAGATAATAGGCATAAACTGAAACAGGAAAGATTCATACTAGATATAAGGAAAAAGTTTCACTATGTGGACAGTCACATAGAGGTGCAGGTTGCCCAGGGAGGTTTTGCAATCTCTACCCTTGGAGGTTTTCAAGCCCTGACTGGATAAGGCCCTGAGCGATCTGGTCTGACCTCAGAGCTGACCCCACTTTGAGGAGGCTGTTGGATTAGAGACCTCTTGAGGTCCTCTCTATCATAAATTATTCTATGGGCTTATGATTCTTTGTCAAAAACAAAATTTATGTTGTTTACGTAGGTTCCTCCTCCAGGCAGTTTGCCTACCAATTTTCCAGAACATTCCCCCAAATTTGAAAAATGGCTGATGAAGCTAATGTGAAAATAAAAAGCACATGACAGACAAAAGACATCTTCAGAGTCATTAGAGTAGACAGGGAAAACTTGATATAAAGCAAAACTGTTCTACTGCAAGAAAGAGAAGACATTTTGATTTGCTAAAGAGGTTTGCACCCAACCTAACAGAATAATAGTGTTCTTTCAGTGATCAAAAACAAATATGATCGTAACATTATTGATTTTTTTGGCAGTGTAGCATAATAACAAAAGATTTAATTAATCATATACAACACAAAAAGAGTGAAAAGCATGAAACAGGATCCAAACCCAAGCTACATAATTTCTAAGTAATACCCTTTTCTAAGTAATATTTCTAAGTAATATTTTTTTTCAGATTTTTCATTTTGCTATAAATTTTGGAAATATGTTCTCATTCTGAATCAAAACAGTTGTTTAAATTTTCTGGAAGTAGGTGATTTAGTATTTCAACCATATCTAAGAAGTACTTATGCAAGAAAAAAATTTTGCTTAGTTGAATGATGTGTTCAAGAACTATGTTTGCCTTAAATTGTAACATCAGACTATAGGATGCCAGTTACTTATTACTAACTGCTTCTTTTAAAAAAAATTAATCACCCTAAATATCAAACAAAAACTTCTATTCTCTTTAACAGTGTGATTAAAAATAATATTCCCAATGAAATACTGAAATACTGAAGAAAAGTTGGGTTTATTTAAAGTAACCCTTAAATTTAGTGTATTTTTAGATCTTTCATAAAAAGATAACAGTCATAATAGTTTCCATCTAATATATGCCCAGATTTTGAGTTGGTTTTTTTATACCTCATTGAATAATATTTGCTGCAATTTACAAAACACATTTCCCATCTCTGGTACTATTGAATGAACCAGGCAAGGAAGTGTTCTCATACTTCTTTAAAAGTCACTCAGCACCAAAACTTTCATGTTTTATGAGAAAACACTGGGTCCTTAATATCTGATTAATTATTTTTTTAAAAAACATAAAATTTAATAATATTGTATACGCTTGGGCGATTTTATGTAATTTCCTTTCTTCAGTTTACATTTCCTGCTTATACTTTGTTCTTGAAAACTTTTTTTTTTTTTTTTCATCAAGAATAGTTCTGGATATCTATGGCTCTAGCTGATATCTCAATATACCTGTATTGCAATCAATGACTACATTCATTCACAGCTTCTGAAAATGTGTCACTTTAGCTGCAAAATCATTCAAACACCTTCTCCTTTTGTAGTTAGCTTAGCAGCTTCTGCGTTCTATACTAAGTGAAGAAGAAAAGACAATCCTGCCCTGAAAGAGGAAAATGATAAATTCTTCCTACAACCATCTCAAATAAGATTGACATTTCACAATAATTAATAGGGACTAACTCTTCATGGCAAAAGATAATTACCTTCTGAATAACCAGCTTGAGGATTTTTGCCAATAACAACAAAAGAAGAGAGCATGGCACGAGAGTCCTTACACTGTGGACTCAAGTGAAAAATGATATCTGCACCCCTTTTGCCCTGAACATGTAGACAAGATTGACTCTACTTAGATATTTATCTCATGGAAACCCTAGAAGACCCATAATGTGGTGAGGATGCATCCTAAAGCAGTTTTTCAGTACAGCATCCACACATTTTCATTTTTTAGGAACTGAGTCTATGGCATAAAATTGAAAATTAAGAAAGTTGAGTCAGTTTTAGATTTAGCAGTTTTTTCCTACTCAAGATTCTAATCGGTGTGATCCAGTTTCTTGTGTTCCTGATAGCTTTGGATAAGTTATTTACTTCTCTGTTTAGAAATATTCTCAACTGTTTTGACACTACTGATTACAATATTCCTCTTCACTCCTCATACTAAATTGATAAATAGTCAGATATCTGTTGTGATTTTGCAAAAATGAATTCATTAATCTACGGAAAATGTTCATTGATTAGGTAAGTTGCATATCAACAGATTAAAGTTCACCAATTTTTTTTGTTTTGTTTTTCTTGGAGGTCACCCTGGAGTAGGATTCAATTGCTCATTAAAAATGCATAACAAGGCTGAACAATTGTTAGGAACAGGCATCAAGCAGAAATAATATACATAGCTGAAAATATGTTTAGGATATAATTAATCATGCTCAATTTTTTTTGACGGACAAAAAGCAGAAACTATTCTTCTTTGAGACTGGCATCAGATTTTTAATAACTACAAATAACCAGTATTTCGATTTTATATATGCAGCAGTGTTATGCTCTGTTTAAAAAATAAATAAATAACAATTTTTAAAAAATCAAGTCTAGAAACTAAACCAAAAGTTTTAGTTACATTTATGGCATGGCAATCAGAGCACCCAATTCCAAGTGCTTATTTGTTAACTTTGGACAAGAAAGCTCAACACATACATTTCAATTAGATATCTACATCAGGAACACAGTTGGTCTAGGCACCTTCCTTAGGGAAAGGTGAGAGTAAGCATGCCAACGTTACCAGTCTTTTACTGAAAATGATGTTGCCTAAATTGTGCTGTATTTCATTGGGGTCTAGGAATCAAAACTCTAGACTTCCATGGATCTCTGGTGATAACAATGTTAAAAACTGCTTGACCCGAACAGTTCTTCTCTGGTCTCCACTCAGGGGACCGGTAGATGGATAGTAGATGGTAGATGGATATTACCTAAATGTTTATGAAATTGTTTATGAACAATTTCAGGCTTAGGAACCCCAATCAATTACTTTTTTATAAAAAATAATTCACCTTTATCTTTGTTGGTTACATAGTCCTTGATGTCATGAAATTATGTGCTTTGTATGTAATGTGAAGAGGGATCATGTACTTGATGTTAAGGACTGGAAAGATTAAAAATTGGGGTATCTGCAGGTCAGATCCCAAGAAGGAACCGTGATGGCCCTGTCTACCTGATGTCTTCACTCTGCATTTTATTGATGCCCCTTAGATCCTTAATGTAGGAATGGATTAAATGGAAACTAAACACTTATGCAAATATTTAAACAATTAGACTTCATCAGAAACATTCCTAGGCATAGGAACCAATTTAAAAGAGTGGTCACTGCTTATGCTAACAAACAGCTTTCCCTTTCATAACAGGATGGCTGCACTCAACCTCACTACTCGGAGTGAACCCTGGAATTTTCTACATGCCAAACTCCACATGGGAATTATTCCTGGAAAATGTCAGTTTAAAGAGACCAAATTAATCCCACAGAACATCCTGACAGTGCCAGGGAATAATGTCACTAGGTGTGTTTGAACTTACTACAGTGGATTTGGGATCGCAATCACCAGATGGTGACTGTAAAACTGGTCTGAGACAGATCTCCTATGTGGTCCCATTTGCCTTCTCTGTCTAGGCTGCAAACTTTCTAAGCTGGGATGGATGAAAAGGTTTCTTCTGTTAAACATTTATTTAGTGATTTTTGTTATAGGTCTCTAATGTCAGCTGAGGATATAGTGTCTGTGACTATTTGAATATGGTGTCAGTCACATAGAGCTACACTAACGATCACTCAGTACACTGAAGGTTTCCTAACACACTAAACTCTGTATGTATCCAGAATATTTTCTATGTATGTGAAAGCTACATCCGGAAACTTTTTTTTTTTTATTTCATTTTTGCCTTAAGAAATTTCCTACATTTTTACTGAAATGCAAGTATTTTGTTAGATGACAACATGTTTTTTAAATGTCTGAAACAAGTTCAAGGCTTAAGCATGGCTTTTCTTTTATATACATATATTATTCTTTTGTCTACAGTCAGTTCTTAGGGGACTGACATTTTTAACTTCAGCATGCAATGGCCTGGCTTCTTACTACTACCATAAAGGCTTCTTTTACATAAAAATGAAGAGTTAAATTCTGCTGTCAGATATGCTGATGGAAGTTTGGCATCAGTGGGATGGCACCAGAAGGATCTGGCACTACTTCTGTTCCCTGAATTTGACAGCCCCTAGGAGTGTGCAGCTCTTTTAAGATGAGGATGGTTTTCTCTGTCATATTCAATGATTCAGATGATTTGAACTTAACTGAACAGCATGTAGGGAAATCACTGTAGATGCTTAGAGTACTGGAAAGAACCCTCTGGCACAAAAGTTTTTTTTACTGCACATTTTATTAGCAGTCAGTAGTTTGGAGAAAAAAAATTGTTGGTGTTTTTCTTTGTCAGCTACTCGTGGACCCAAATGTGTATTTCTTTATTGGGTCAACACAATAGATGACTTTTTGCTGCCTTTGTATTCCTATTTCATGACAGTGGGAACTTCTAGTCAGGACAAAGAACTAAACAAGTCTCAGTTTTTGGCACTGAAAACTCCCAAGACAGTATTTTCCCCATCTTTACAATAGCAATACAAATAAAAATACTCATAGTGAAGTTGTAAATACATTTGTGAAGGGTTGTGTGGACTGGTATTTGCAATATTTCCTCAGTTGTTTTCCTTCAATGTGTCCTCTGTTTGTGTTCTTTTATATCCTCAGTCTCCAATAATTTTGCACAGATACTATAACCTTACTGTCTTTCTAGACTACTTAGTTAACACTATGACATGATAAGCAGAGGTCCACTAGAAAATTTAGAAGTTAGAGTGCTCTGTCGGTACACAGCAGCAGGGAAACCTTTGAGAATTGGCAATAATATTTAAAATTTATCTTCTTCCAACTACTTCTATAAGTCCAAGTCATGCAATCCAATTTCCAACTTGACAAAGGACATACTTGGAGTTTCAGCATAGGAGCTGGGGACTGATTACTCAGCCAGCCTTTTATTACTCAATTTGTAATAGTATGTAAGAGCCTCATTTGCCAACCAGACCCCTGTTGTGCTAGGAAACATTTTCTTACAAATAAGAAACTGAAGACAGGTAGACTGGGACAGGTGAACTACTAACCCAATTGCATGTGGAATAGCTGTTCCCAGAATTAACAAGAGATAGTTAACCTATCAAGCTAGCACATTTTAAGAGCTTGCAATTCCTACTGTAAGGAATTGTCTTTATAACTGAACCCTAAGAACTTGTCTGCCTGGGCTTCAAGTTGATAACCCAAATGCCCTTCAAAACCTGACAGCTTTAGCTTAGTGCTGTGTCTAGATTTAATATACAGATGTCTAAATTTAATATACAGGTAAGCTGAGAAACTCTTTGCTCCCAAGTATTGTGGATGTTGAGTACTTACATAAATTCAAAAAACTATAGGAAAAATTAATGGAAGAAAAATCCATCAGAGGATGTCTTTGAAACACAAACTGCTGGAAATTGGAGTGTTTTGGGAAAGTATCTCTGCACATTTACTTTGTTCTTACACTTGTCTTCAGGTGTCTGCTACCGATCATTTTGAGAGATTGTGTTAAATGGACTGATGCAATATAGGAGGTGTTATAGTTTCATCCAAAAATTAGTTCTGAACTGGACTCACTGAACAGATGTCCAAGCTCTGAAGGCAGCATTGCTCCCTTTATGCAGCACTAATATTTGACCAAACAAGCTATATATCTCTGATGTCAAAGCCCTAGTGAACACAGGCACGCTGCCCCAGAAGCACTCTGCTCCCAGTGAGAAGGTGGAGGTCTCTCTGCACGATGCTCCCTGATGCTTTTGGATGTCTAGCTCACAAGGGCAAACTCCGCAGTACGTAGACCTGCGCCATGTGGCTTCCAGACCAGAAGGGATTTTCACGTGACCAATGCAGAGCAAGGGCAGAAGAGCATAGATCTTTCTGTATACACGCCTTTAAAAACAGGCCTGAATGAGAGAAAAAAAACCTCTACAGCTTTTGTCAGGAGTCTCTTTTTACTCACATCCACCTATTTCTTATAACCAATGATCTAGTCTGTGCGAGGGTCAGGATTATATCTGTTCTGGGTACTTCATTTAGTTATGCTATATCAAACTATAATGAATCCAGCTGCTTAGAAATGAAATAAGCAAAATAAGCTTGTGCGCACTACTCCTGCACTTTTCTAATCATCTTTATATCTTAAATCTCAAAAAATTTTTTTTTATTCTTTTAAAGAAACTGCCACCGTATCTGTTACTGTTATGGATGACTTGTCTTTAAAAACAAATCGAGTGCAAGAGTCCAAGCTAGAAAATTGCATTTTGGCTGAATGGGAGAGTCTTGTTCTTTAGAGGTAGAACGTTAAAAGAGCAATGTCTAGGGAATGTATCTGTAAAAGGCATATTGATTTTTAATAAATATAATGTACCAGTCACTTTGTAATAGCAAAGACACATGCAGTGCAGTGCAGGATTTCTGATCTTTCTATATACATTCATATATATGTACTGACATACTTCTTATAATCCAATAAGAGTACTTTGCACAAAGCAAAAATGGCATCCACAAGATGTGTATACACACAGACATATATAAAACCACATACATGTATATTAAAAGGTCCTCTTGCCATTTCTTATTTCTCCCTGTCCTTTGGGACTACTTTCAAACACCACGTTTTTTCTTTCTGAGAGGGAGATGTTTTCAGGAATATTTATATATTGGATATTTCAGCAGGTAGTACAACAAAAGGAGAGTAAGAACAGTGTTACAAAACTCTTATGAACATATTTTATAACTTTTTCTATGCCATGGATAGAATCCAGGATCACACAGAAAACTAACAATCCAATTGTAAACCGATCATCCCCTAAACACCAAAAACCAGCTTACGTATTTACTTCATGAGCAAGTCTATGTCCATTAATCCCTGAAAAGGGGTTCTGGGATCAAAATGACAATGTGTGGACTCCTTGCCCCTAAAAACACTCATATTTGCTACCCAATGAGAATTTTGAAGCTTTGTGTTAAAGACAAGAAGAAATTTCAGGCATAGATACCTTACATGCGAAATGTTACTCTCTGAGTTTTCACAAATCTCATGTTTACTGTAATGTTGGAGGACCCATCAGTCAAGAGTCATAGTGCTGAACTTGATAACAGCCGTCTTCACCCACTTCAGACACTTCCCACTTTCAGTGGGCTCTAGTGTTGAGTATTTCAATTCTTGGAATACAACTTAATCACAAACTCAGTAGCTCATTCCTATTCCTCATGTGTTTTTCCTCATGTGCTGCATGCCACAACAGCTGTGGTTCAGACAGTTCACAGATACTATTTATTATGTCACATTCAACTTTCTTTATCCAACAGAAGGAGTCTTGAGGATCTTACTAGGACAAATGGACCATAGTCATCAAGCCCTTGGCTGCAGACAATCTATCCTTCAGTAATAATTTTTGCACACAAAAATCTTTAAGCTTCTTAATTGAGAGCATTGTTGGTCATGTAATAAATGGTGGGGTTGTCAAGATTTGACTTTCTCAATGGTATTCAGGACATTAAGGGTTCATAACTTTGGTGAGCAGAGTGGTCAGTTCTGTGTTTCACACAAGCTACCCCATATTCCTACACCCACGGAGTGGAGTGGCTAAGAACTGAAGTACACATACATGGGTAATCCCCCCTGCCTGACCCAGACACTGTGGCAAAATATCCAGTTTTATTGAGCTGTTCAGAGTTTTAAATAAAGTTTCTAGCACCTAGCACTGTAGCACCCATAACATTTCCTTTTGTAAGGTGCCTGGCCTGCTCCTGTATACAAAACTTTATCTTATCACAGATCAACTGGTCACCTTTGATACCACCAGAATGTTGTACAGCTGCTTCCTATGACTGCCTCCCCATCTGCCCAAAGATTCTCTTCACAAAACGTGAATCCCCATTGACTTTCGAACATCACAATTTCCTTTTTATGGATTAGAAAATTAGCATGATAATCAATACCCAGAGAATGACCTAATGAGACAAGAAAATTGGTTAGTAAAGTTACAATTCCAGAAGAAGCCTTTTCTGGCTTCTTTTCCTTAAAACAGCAGACTACAGGGAAATCCTTCTTGTTGAAAAAAATTCTGTTTTTCTTCTCTCTCATTACTCCTGTTTTACTTTTCTGGCACAGAGGGTGACTAGAGGGTCTATGTCTACAGTTCTTAACTATTCTTGACCATTGCTATTCCTTTCTCATCTCTCAACCACAGTTGGTGCAGAGGAAACAGACCAAATTCATCCAGTTATATAGACAGTTACTGATCTCACTTCTTTCCTGATCTGACAAACAGTCTGATTCTCCAAAGTAAACTTCAATACGATCACAACACAGTTATATAAACGTGCACATCAGTGAAAGTGTTCCTAAGAAGTTAGGTTATTTCCTGTAATAGCAACTACAGACAGATAGGAAGAGCCATGTTTTTGATTCTGTGTCAATGTGTTAAATTGCATAGAATAATCCTCAATCGCTGATCAGAATCTGTCCCCTATTTTAGTTAAAGATGTTTAAACTACATTTCTTATCCACAAGCCAATGAATAAATAAATAAATAAAGGTAATCCTGCTGAATAAAGTCACAGAAAAAAAAAAAAAAAAATTAAGGACAGGCCTGTGTGTTAGGGAAGATTAGAAGCAATTCAAAACATAAAATGTCTTATGCTACTTAGAATGACATTTTAACATAGAATGACATTTTAATGCAGATCCTGGTGCTACTGAATGGACAGAAGGTAATTAGCCTTGAAAATCAAAAAGGATGGTTTGATGCAGGGAAAGATATTGCTGGTTTGGGCTTGTTTTCAACTTTAGACACTATTGCTTGGAGAAAGGAAAATTGAGAGAGGGTAGTGAGGAGTTACACAACACTGGAGGAGCAACTAGACACCAGTGAGGGATCACTAACATATAACTGCTTCTGCAAATACCTTGGGTTGAATGCACTGGATCTTTCCAGATCTTGGAAGCTAAAGTGTCCTGATCTTTTTTGGTAGCTGGATACCACATCACCTGTGGTCCAAATGGGTTTTAGAAAGAGAAATAGTAAACATTAGGAAGAACTGTGGCAAGCTTAACTACCATCTGACACAGTGGTCATCAGCCTTCATGAGCTAATGAAAGTGAAATGGAGAAGGGAGGGAAGAGAGAAGGTTTTTCTCTGAGTATACTTGCTGTTTTCAGTTTTGCTATACAGCAGAAGGAATAGTACTAAAGTTCGAGCAGTTGCACTGTGCAGAGAAAGGAGTTAGACCCAGTGAAATTGTATTTATATAAGAGCTGAACATAAGAGGAATTAGATCTGGGTCTCACTCATTTGATGTAAAATTTCCCATTCCCAAAGCACTGGGAATTAGATGCAAGTATTAGATGCAACTTGATGTTTCCCACCCTATAAGATAGATGAGATAGTCTGATAAAACAGTAACACAGTACATTAAGGCTTCATATAAATATTTGCTGAAGACTCAAAAAACTTAGACCCAGGAGGTCAGAGAGGGTATTTGGAAGGACAAAAGTTTCCAGTGCAACCAAAGACGTGGCCAGGATTTTAGTTCAGAACAATCACCTGCTCAATAAGTGAGATGGTAGAAGATGGAGATTCCCTGAATATTGGGGGGGGGGGGGGGGGGGGANATCATTGATAAAGAGATTACACAGAACTAGGCGCAATATGGAGCCCTGGGGAACACCACTTGTGACTGGCTGCTAACTGGATTTAACTCCATTCACCACAACAATTTGGGCCCGGCCATCCAGCCAGTTTTTTACCCAGTGAAGAGTATGCCCATCCAAGCCATGAGCAGCCAGTTTCTCCAGAAGAAGATAGTTTTTGGAGCTATTGTTTACTTCAACATTTTGTAATAATCCAAAGGAATATGCTTTGATTACTTCGCACAACAAGCAATTGTTATGTCCCATATTATGTCGCAGTGATTCAGCATAGCTGATAAGATCAATGCTAATATGTCTGCAATAAATAAGGTAAAGGTGGCATATTCTTTACTGAAAGATTAGTATTCATTTTGCAGACTGCACTCTAAATGGAAATACTGTGTCATTTAAGATTAAGTACCTGTTTTGGTATCATAACAGATGTTTCAAAAAACCTATTAAAAAGAATCATAGTGCTGTTTTTGTCTAATAGCAAAAAAAACCCCAGTCACCTTATCACTACAAATTAACAAATTA
>VZTQ01015567.1:126689-214742 GCA_013400755.1 Pelecanoides urinatrix
GGGGGGGAGGATAAAATTAGTTTTACTTTCAGACTAACCATACCCCCAGTACTCAGGTAAGGTGTTTCTCCACTATGCTCTGCAAATTGCTTTTAATGTAAATACAAAAATTAAAATCTACTCACACTGGGCATAAGCTAGTAAGCCCAGCTGGACTTTCACTAACTTCATGTGGAGCCCTTTTAAGCATCTTTATTTTTGCTACAGAGTTTCTTCACAAACCAAATAGTCTCCCAATAAATAACTGCTAGCAGTCTGTATTTTCAGGAAAATTTTCAATCTTCTATAATTCATTGAATGAAAGAACAATTACAAAAACCCCCTGTCTGTATAAGTGCCTCCACACACTGTACAAATGAATAAAAGACAGTGGTTTTCTGTGTCCACCAATTTGTAAATAGATAAAGACTGTAGAATCATTTAGGTTGGAAAAGACCTTTACGATCGTCAAGTCCAACCGTTAACCTAACACTGCCAAGTCCACCACTAAACCATGTCCCTAAGAACTACACCCACACGTCTTTAAATACCTCCAGGGATGGTGACTCAACCACTTCCATGGGCAGCCTGTTCCAATGCTTGACAAACCTTTCAGTGAAGACATTTTTTCCTAATGTCCAATCTAAACCTCCCCTGGCCCAACTTGAGGCCATTTTCTCTCATCCTATCACTTGTTACTTGGCAGAAGAGACCAGCCCCCACCTCACTACAACCTCCCTTCAGGTAGTTGTAGAACGCGATGAAGGTCTCCCCTCAGCCTCCTCTTCTCCAGGCTGAACACCTCCAGTTCCCTCAGCCGCTCCTCATCAGACTTGTGCTCCAGGCCCTTCACCAGCTTTGTTGCCCTTCTCTGGACACGCTCCAGCACCTCAATGTCCTTCTTGGAGTGAGGGGCCCAAAACTGAACACAGGATTCGAGGTGCGGCCTCACCAGAGCCCAGTNTTTGTAATAATCCAAAGGAATATGCTTTGATTACTTCGCACAACAAGCAATTGTTATGTCCCATATTATGTCGCAGTGATTCAGCATAGCTGATAAGATCAATGCCAGTATGTCTGCAATAAATAAGGTAAAGGTGGCATATTCTTTACTGAAAGATTAGTATTCATTTTGCAGACTGCACTCTAAATGGAAATACTGTGTCATTTAAGATTAAGTACCTGTTTTGGTATCATAACAGATGTTTCAAAAAACCTATTAAAAAGAATCATAGTGCTGTTTTTGTCTAATAGCAAAAAAAACCCAGTCACCTTATCACTACAAATTAACAAATTACCCCTTAGAAAGTTTCATTAAAATACCTTAAATCAACTTTCATATTCCTCCAACTACTCTTGTGTTAAAAGTTTCCATCTCATAACTTCCACCCACAGATTATTTGGATTAGTGTGTTAATGTCACTGGTAACTGGTTTCCTTGGCTGCTCTTCAAATGTGAGAATATTTTGCATGTGGCTTCTTGTGTTAAAAGAGCTGCTCCTCCCATAACACCCCTTTTGAGACTGGCTTTTATCACTGTTCTTTCTGCTGAGCTGTAGAGAAGCCACAAAAAGGGCAATGTCAATGGTTTTACATATGAGGGTCAATGTTAAAAATTTCAAGTTAGCTTTCATGAAGCTTGTAATTGTCAGACCAGTCACTTGTTTATTTAAGAGTGTGCACTCTGTATCTAGATCTGCAAAAATACTGTGTATCCACACATCTCTTTGAATACCTTGATCTATCATTTTGACATTGCTGAGATCCTGAATATCCTTGTACAAGTTCATGATCACCAGAATTCCCACTGGTCTGCAACCGCAAAGCTTCATGTTGATGATGTCAATCTACTCTCACAGCAGTGACTGTGGCCTTATTGTAAGCTGAAGATTTAGAGGCTATCCATCTTGAATTCCTTGGCAAAAATAATCTGAATTCAATTCCGTACTATATAGCATACTGCACTGCACAGCCTATGGGCTGGAGCTAGCTTCTGCACAGCTATCTCATCTAAGCATGGGAGAAGAAGTGTTGTACCACAATTTGTAGCTCACATGCACATTGAATTACTCAGCCACATGTGTGCTCGGCCACATGGTACTTTCCAACTCAGCCACACATGTCTGCTCCTGTCCCTCACAGTTGTGCTTATCAGAATTTTTGTAAGTGCAAGTCTTTATGTTTATTCGTCTAAAGGAAAGCATGGATTTACCATCCCCTTATCAATATTGTTACAATGTTTTGCAATCCTCAGTGTCCTGCTAACTCCTCTTGAGACTTATGATACATTATTTGACAAATAAGGAACAGATAAGGTTGGCTCAGGGTTCTAGGACTGATTCAGAAAATGATTCACTGAAAAACAAAAGGTTCTGGTTTGATGATTTTAAAAGCTTTTGAACTTGTAGATCTTAGAAGGAAGAAAAGGTTGAATTGTTTGATGTCAAAACACAGATAAGTGGTTTGGGAAACTCGGAAGAATAAAAAGCATTGAGATTCCACATTCTGCTTTTTGTGAATTGTAAAATAATATTTTTCAAAGACAGGGATCAGTTAGAACAGAAATTTGGCTAACAATCATTCCATTTTTTCCATCATCCTTCCAGAACATTACTATTCAAAGAAAAGAAGAGAAAAGGAAAGAAGTGGTAGTGCTCTAATAAAGATAAGTATGGTTGTATGAAAAAGGCTTAATCCTTCAAATTGCTGAGCACTCTGGCTATATTCCACTTAAATTTTCATTAAATCTTTGTACTTTGAAAAAGATTTAGCACAGAAGAGCCAAAGTATGTAGCATACTTTGGGCATACAAGGATCAAGAAATAGCAGGAACAGGCAAATCCTGAAACAGAAATTCAAGCTTTGACTATAATCTTCTGAACTCCACCCACAAAAGAACTTAACACTCATTTGAAGTCTTGTTAAAGCTTAGTTTAACTCTCAATGCTTTACTTAATCATGTCCTGCAGTCTGAAGATCTAGTAGGAGCAGGGGTATACTCTGTTTTTTCATCTGGAAAAAATGAACTATTTCACTTTGGCTAAAGATTCTCTTTAGAACACCATTCATTTAGAAACCTCCTTTTGAGACCAAAAAGTGTGTGCCTGTGTGTTTATTTATTCATATTTTAAAAAATAAGTTTTAAAAAAAATTATTTATGCTCCACTTGAAAAAAGAGGAACAAAAAAGGAAAAAGATTTGCTTCTAACGCTACTTATAGAGGAATTTCAAACTTTTCACTCAAATCCTGAATGAAGACTCTGCCAGACTCTTTCGAACTTTCAAATGCCAGACAACAAAATTATAAACCCTCTGATCTTTGGGGCTGTGGAAATCCTTTCCAAATCTATTTCCTGCCAGCTGTCTCTCACCTGAACATTTCACAGTCTGCCTGCTGCTCAGATTGATGCCAAATGATCTGCAATTACAGTATGTTTAACCTGTAATCTGCTATTAGCTCTGAGCTTTGCAGAAGGCAACATTTAAGTCTAGCAAATTCTTTACCTTCAAGGAAGACTTTCACACCAGAGGAGAACAATTGAAATGCATATCCATTTAACCCACGCATCGATATTGTGCCCGATTTTTCCTTACTCTGTGCTACACTGCAATTGCAACATAAAAAGGAGCATCCAATTGCTTCATCCCAAAAGGAGATTGGCATCATCTCCTCCTCCTTGGTGACTTGTGGGTATCAGTCGTGAGCCGTGTGCTCAGAATTCCCACCAAAAGTGCAGGACAAAATTTGGATGCATTGTGAATCTTCAGAAACACACTGGGTGAAAAGCTGCATAAACAAGCCAGAAGTAAAATGCAGAGGACAGCAAAAATTAGATGCCTAACTGAATGAACCAAACAAGGACAGACTCTCCATAGAATGCATCAACATTTTTCTATGCCAGAAGAAATTGTCACAGAATTATTTTCTTTTCTGATGTTTCCCCTTTGTAAAAGAGTTATTTGGCTTTGTCAAAGTGCAAAGATAGAAATTCTTCTTGATGAACTGACGTTACAGATGTAGCTGGAATTATTTTAGTGCCAGGGACTTCCAGTAATAGCAGACCTGCAGACCTGTGGGTGCTTACATTTTGCAAAGTTTCCCTGGAAGGCTCAGTCTTTTCAATTCACAGTGACATTAATCTAATTTTCCTTCTTAGGTTGTTGTTTGCTTTTCTTTAGTTTTAACTTGTTCTCATTTATGTTCAAAGGAATGAGTAACACTTGAGAAAAGCAACCACAATTTGCCAGGCTTAATTTTAAATCTATTTAAGATAAATATGTGAATCTCAAGGAAAACTGAAACATACCATTACCTTTCTTGCTGTTGTTTTTTTCTAAGTATTAAGGGAATAAAAGTCATCAGAGTTGTGAAGTGGGCCTTCACATTCATTTGCTCAGGGGAGAGTAGAATGCGCATACATGGCATTACTCTGATATCTGGGATGACTTCTTCACAGGGAAATATTAAAGGATGGAAAACAAATGTTATTTTAACTGTCAGATTGATCTTCTCAATAGCTGTAATTAATCACAGTTACTGCTGTAAAGTCACTGAGAACTCTCTCTTAAGGAGGTTATATGGTAATGAAACAAAGTTATTCCCCCTCATGTTCCTTTCATAAATTGTCAGCAAATATACATGTATATGAGCTGTCTTTCAGCTGAGCTTTTCAGGAGTTAATAAGCCATTTAAAACTGTTTAATGCTGGAGAAGCAAAAACATAAATGACCTTTGAACCCTGCAAGGACGTTTTCTCTTTGAGCAATTTATTCTATGCTTAAGGATGGTTCAAAGCCGTATGCGCAGTATAACAATTCACCACTGAATGTCATCTTAGACACAAGTAGAAGGAAAAAATTAATCTCTTATCTGAATTTGTATTAGATTGTGTTGCAGCAATAGTAACATGATACTATAAAAAAGTGTAGGCAGAGGGAGGTATGATTCATTAATAAAGGAGATTTTTATGAGTTGATTGCTGATAGAAATCCATTGTCATGACAAAGTTTTTAGTTAATGTAAAATAGCTTGGGTGTGGCAAAGTTATTCCCAGTATTTACATTTATTGTCCTAAAATATGAAGTTTTTCATCTTATCTCTGGCCTGAAGGGTTGTTCAGAAAGATTTTTTACTATTGTAATTACTCTGTGTCTGCAACATGAGCAAATATTATAATCATTAGAGATGCTCATTTCTAGGTTTTGAGTAATAAGGCACAAATTCAACACACATAACTGCAAATTAAGGTTATTCCCCAACTACTCATCTATCAACCCAAACACACTTGCATCTCACTCATAACTGACTATCAGAATGACCCCAAGAAGTCTTTAAGAGTGGAGATGAAGGCAATCTTCATACTGCTTGGGATTAGGACTACAAAGGTTTTATAGAGATTTGAGAAAGTACTGAAGTTATCTTTGCTGTTCTTCCCTTTCCATCTCTGGCAGGTAACTGAGAACTGGTTGACTGAAGTAAAAAATATGACTCTATTTCTTTGGACAGTGTCCAGACGTACATTTCTGGATCACTATTTGTACAGACACATGCAGTCTTGATGTTGCAAAGTACTCTCTTTTTTGTTCCAGAACTGTTAAACTTGGTAAATACACATTTTAGCTTGATTTATCTGCCATTTATAGGAACTTTAATGCTGGGAAAAGGAGCAGATGCAACATTAAATAGCGGACTGGACAGAGCACTGAAAGATACCTCTCTAAGTCCTGTAAATGTTGCACAAACATAATTGATTACTACAATCATAAGGGAAGATTCTTCTGAATTGTCGGTTGTTCCTGAAGATTATAATCTATCAATGTTTCTGAAGTCTTATTTAAAGGGTAGACTAAAGGAAATAGTCTTTTTTCTTTAGAGCAAATATGTATTAATCTCTGAGCAACAATGCATCATCTTTTAATAATTTATTGCTCAATTTCAAAAGTAATTGCAACCTAGGAATTTGCCAGATCTTGCTTTTCCTTTGAAAATTCTTCCTATATATTTCTTCTACACACGTATAAAAATCATAGGTTGCCTCTTGCTGACAGTGCAATGCTACCTTTTCATTTTAAAAGACAAAGCTCAGTGCTGCATGTTTGTTACATTCAGGTAGAATTTCTGTGCTGTATTCTATTTTCTAAATTCCTGCTGTCAAGAGAAGAGGACAGGGTCCTCTTTTTGTGTTTGTGTGTGCTGAAAATTACTACTTTATATGTATCTAGAATAACTCTTTGCTGTGCAAGGAGATACAGAACTATTGGGAGTTCTCACTGGTTCTCATAGCATGCAATGCACAACATAGTGGACACTTTAAAGTACCTGAAAATAACTCCAGAAATTCCAAGTTTGGTTTTCTATTTTTCTCCCCAAATCTGACAAGGCCACCAGTTCATAAATTTACAAGTACAAAAGTTTTTTTAAAAAAAATACCTATAAAAAATTGTATGATCGAGGGAGTGAAGGAAACAGTATTACAAAGCCAGAAGTACCTCAAAATTCTAGTAAAAAGTGCTTTTGACAGTCTACAGAAAGTGCTGTTGACAGATTACAGAATGATCTGTGTCAAAATAGTAAAGTTGTTGAAAGGCAGGTAGAGAATCTGTGGGTGTTAGTACCAAATATTATTTTTTAACAAAATTAGTCTCACACTGGCAGAATGTAAAACCCTGTTCTGACACTCCCAGCCACAACTGTACTAGCCAGCTAAGTTAATAGCTATATCCACATCTTCACCATTTGCACTCCTGGAATAGCATATGCTACTTGTCATGAAATACAGAAGAGCCTGCACAGGCTCGGTATCCACATTGCGGTTGCATCTACCTCCAATCTCCATCTTCCTCCATCTTCCTCCATCTACTTCCATTTTGCTGTTGCAAAATGTGAGTCTCCATGAAGTTCAAAAAAGACAATTCAGTACATGGCTGCAGTGTTGGTGCAGGGACAGTGAAGAATGATGATGGCTTTCATATGGAGTGGGCAGGGACAATCATATTCCTGCTTCAGTGCCTACAACATTCAGCCTGTTGTTCAGGAAAGAGGGAACAGCTGGAATCACCATGAGTCCAATTTTAAACATTTTGAGCAGCATGTAGGGCTAATGAGGGAACTGTGGAGAGCAAACAGCACTTCTCTGAAGGAAAGAGATGATGCTTTACACTACCCCATCCCTTCATAATTTATATGAGGTCTTTGATTAGAGTTAAATAATGAGGTTTTCCAGTACTTCTTAGGATTCTTTTTTTGTTTGTTTTTTTTTTTAATGCAATTTTAGCTGAACTCAGAAAATGAAATCTTTTGAAAGAAAGAAATTTTGAGCAGAACTGCAGTTATATAAGCCCAGCCAAGTAAGCTTTCCTTTCATTGTTACTTCAGTTGTTCAGTGAAATCGATAAAAATATCAGTTCCACTGAGCAGCTGCCTTAAATCCCTGGGTTTAGCAGTCTGATTAAAGAATCTGAACCTAGGGCTCTGAGGCTTCCAATACAATGAAAGAAAGCCTGGAAGTCCTGTTATCATTTGCTGTCTTGGCACTATAGACCCTGGAAACCCTTAGTGTCCAGATCTTCCAGGGACAGTCCACCTGGCAAGTCCCCCTAAGATTCACAAACTCAGAGTCCCTTTTCCAGGTCAGTTTGCTCATGGGTCTGACTAGAAGCCCAGAAGGTAATCTACCAGTAATCCAGGTAGGATTGCACTGGAATTATGTCTGGGATTCATTGGAGAGTTATATGAAATACAACATGGTTGAAATAATTACTTGTTGTTTCCTGAAAAAGCTGTCTTTCATCTGAATATTTTCAGCCTTTTAAGCTTTTCAGAGTATCTGCAATGACAGTGTTACTGAGTGATACCTGGGTCTTAACTCCCAGGTTAGCAGAGTATGAATATCTCCCTGCCTCCCTTTTTTCCTCCCTAATCACCCAGCCTCCAAGTTTAGGTCCTTAACTTCCATTTATCCATGTGTATGTAGGAATATGATTTTTGGTGAAGAAGCTCTTAGCTTTTTCCATGGCTATAGTGACAATTGCAAGAGAACTTGTCTTCCCACTGCATGCGACTGTGGGAAAAGCAATGATGGTTTACTGCCACTCAACTCATCTTGCTTACATCCTCATACAAAGCTGAAGCCAGTAGCAGCCAGAGATAAAAGTACTTCATGGTCTTCTGACTATCAGCTGAACTTCACTCCTTCTAGAGACTAAGTTAAATGTTTCAGTTTGTTAGGTTCTTAAAATTTATTTTCTGGTATTTGACCCAGCTATGCAAGGTTTAAAAATTGCAATTCAAAGGCTTGATTCTCTGTTATCCTTGGGTAATTATTTACTTTTAGGCAAAGTAATTGTTATATGCTGCCCTAGAAGCATTTTGCATTTACTTTTCATTGAAGTGAATACAAATTGAAAGCCTCTATATTTGATGTTTACAAACTGTTGATTACAGATTAGAGATATAAAGAAAGAAATCAGTCACCTAAACAAAGAAGCTCAGAGCACACTTAGTCACATGTGAAAACAAAAAACACATAAAGCTTGTAAGACTAACAATTGTGGCTTATCTTCTTTGTGCAATTAGCTAAGAAAATATTTCAGTCAGATAATATGAATAGATGAGGGGACAAGTCTATCATCCTATGTTTAATTGTCCATGGTATAATGTAATAAATCTATATTCCAAGGAAAGCTTTGGAATGAGATCACTGAGTGTATTTCAGAGAGTTCTAAAATTATTATTGATTCAAGGATGTTTTTACTGAATTGTACATATGCAAAGAACACTTCACATTGGAAAGCACCCGGGTGTAATATAATAATCTGCAGAGTGCTATCAATAACAGCCTTTAAGGCTACCCTCCCATAATTGAAAAAATACGTCGCATTTACAGTGAGACTATTTATTACATTCCATTTCTCAGTGATGCATGCAGGCATTCATAGTGGTTCCCTTCTTTCATTGGGTGAAGGGAGCCTTCCTTCCTGTTGGAGATTTGGTGATAGATGCTGCAGTGATTTAACTCATTATATCCTGATGTCATTTGCGTTTGTATGCATTTGGCTTCACACAAAAATATTAGAGCAGGGTCTGGCCCTTAAATCCAGAAAATTAATTGAGATGAATGATTCCTAGATCAAGCACCAACTTGGATTGTCTTAGTCTCCTGTTGAGTGCCTCTCCCAACAACATGTGGCATTTGCCACGGTCATATACCCAAGACCCAAAGTAGTCACCATAATGACTTATTCAGAGTACATGTTGCTTTTCCACATTTTCTCTGCTAACCTGTCTCAAGGTCTTCCCCACTCTCTCTCTCCTCCACTCTTCTCCCTCGGCCCCCTGGAATTCTTAATCTCTTGTCTCAAGAAATAGTCCCTAGTAATGGCAGTGTATTTTTGCACTGCCCGCTACATGTTAGATCAATCCCATCAACTCAATTCACATAAGCAATCAAACAACTATCTGACGGCAATAACTTTTCATCACCAATGACCTGGACTACATTCAAACTGGTTATTTTGTGATGCTTCAGGACTTATTACTAACATCCTGAAATATGCAGCCTTGTTGAAACTGTTCTGTGCATGACTGTGAAGGTAATTTCTTTGTCACTGCAGTTATATATTCCACAATTACTTTAAAGAAGAGGTTACCTCTGGAATTGGGCAGAAATTATTATAGAATGATGTGCATTGAAGAAGGAAATTTTCCACTTAAATAGTTCGCAACAGCTAAAAGTTTTGTGAAAATATCACTTTAATCAGAAGTATTATAAAAAAATTCCCCAAATATTTCATTGAGTTGAGGCTGCATTATACTGTGTTTGTGGTGGTTGAATGCTTTCTGGCAAATTGATCAAAGTACTTTGGTTTGGCTTAATAGCATAGTTTATGTCACAAACTGATCTGTGAGCACTTCATTTCACAAGGTATGTAACACCTTCCACATTTCTGGTTTGGTATGTAAAAAGAATTGTGGAATCTTCCCATAGAAAAATGAATTTTCAAGCTGAAACTAGGTGGAATTACAGAAAAAAACCCCAACCACTTAATTTCTCCCAAAATAAATGAATTAGGGATCATCTTGTTTAATCCCACTGCAGATATGATTACTACAGCATCTTATTTGGTCTCTCCTCATTGATATGCTCTTCTCAACTGTCCAAAGATTCCATGTCCTATAACAACCATTTTTTACAAAATCGAGTTGACTTTTTACTTAAGCTTCTTCCCAGCTACAACAGCTGCAATGCAGAACTGTTACCAACTAACTACAAAAATCCTATTTGTGCTTCATTGGTTTCAGATATATTTGAAATGACAGAAATTGACTGCCTCCTGGGTTAACTAGCAGAACAACAAATTACATGCCAGCTCATTTTAGACAAAGGAAAGGGCATCTTTACCTTGAAGAGGGAGATAAAAAGTTTCAAAGTACAGTATAGACAACTGGCTGCTTCATGAAAGCAAAGTGAATGCATATTGCTAAATGTTTTATATGCCATATTGCTATGCCAGCAGAGACCACCAGCACCTGCTCTGGATGAGTTATTGTCATGGTTTAACCCCAGCCAGCAACTAAATACCACACAGCTGCTTACTCACTCCACCCCCTCCAGTGGGATGGGGGAGAGAATCGGGAGAGTAAAAGTGAGAAAACTCGTGGGTTGAGATAAAGACAGTTTAATAACTGAAATAAAATAAAGTAAAATAGTCATAATAATGATAATGATAATAATAATAAAATAATATACAAAGTGATGCACAATGCAATTGCTCACCACCTGCTGACTGATGCACAGCCTGTCCCCAGGCAGCAATTGCTGCCCCCTGGCCAACTTCCCCCAGCTTTATATACTGATATCATATGGTATGGAATACCCCGTTGACCAGTTTGGGTCAGCTGTCCTGGCTGTGCTCCCTCCCAGCTTCTTGTGCACCTGGCAGAGCATGGGAAGCTGAAAAGTCCTTGACTAGGGTAAGCACTACTTAGCAACAACTAAAACATCAGTGTGTTATCAACATTACTCTCATACTAAATCCAAAACACAGCATATACCAGCCACTAGGAAGAAAATTAACACTATCCCAGCTGAAATCAGGACAGTTATGAAGAGCAACTCCAGGTTCATGATTATTTATGTAAATGCAAGTCAGAGTATGATGAATGCAATCACCATTTTCTGAGCTTTTGTTTTCCTAAAGCTTTTTTGGTTTTAGTGTTTGTATTTCAATGATGAAGATGTTTTGCTGGAATTTTCATTTTCTTGCTAGGTGTTTTTAGATAAATGCTAAATTTGATGTAGATTGTTACAGTTTGCTGAACACTGAAAAAAAGTTATCACTTATAATATAGAAAAAACAATTTATGGAAAGTTTTTTAGTGTGTATGATCTGTGGAGTTGAGGGCTTTCTCTCATGTGATAAAAGACTATTCAGAATAGATCTTATTTCACAGAAATCATTCAACATCTTGTGCATGGGTTGAATTTCCTATATGGGACTGACAGATAGTCCACTATATGTAACGCCTATCCCCAAGTAAAACCAAGATTCCTCCTGCTAACAATATCAGAAAACAGTCAGGAAAGCAGAAAGAAATTCCTAACTTGGGTAGTTTGATCTTCCTTAAGTTTCATTTTCCCTGAACCAGTCTTCCATTAGTAATGTAATAGAAATAATAATAGTGTATTCTTCTCTTAAAGCGTATGTATGCTGGGACACAAAATATAAGTGTTTATGTTGCTACAAGACTTTAATTTTATCTTTCCATTCTTTAAATATTTCTTTGTTTTCCCTTTTATTTTCTATTTTTAATTGTTCGTATTGCATTCCTGAAAGCAACTTTTTCCTTTGTTTCCAATATTTTTCTTACAAAACCAGATTTATCATATTAGAAAAAAAAAAGAAAGTCCAGGGAAAAGGCTTTTGCTCGATATATTTGCATTTATGTTATGAGAAAAAGAAAGAGGAGGGAAGCCAGAAAAGCTTCAATTTTTCATCATTTAGAAATGCAATAAAATTATTAGGTAGGATTTAGACAATTATCTGGATGTGTAACTTATAAAGGTACCTTATCTGAGTTTCCTCATCTTTTCATAAAACCTAGAGCTCGTTTTTTCTTGAAGATTCAGAAGGCAGCTTCTGACTTATGCTGAACTTCATCAGCTTCCTCAGTGGGACCTGGATTTATCAGGTTATTAGGAATATGTCTACCTTTAAGTAGAATGAGACAGCTTACATTTAAGAAACAACTGAGGTTTTGCGTTTTGTTTTGGTTTTGGTTTTTTTTTTTTTAATTTTGTCACATTTTCATCATTGTGATCTTAGCAATTCTTGGGAGCTCTCCACCACGACTTGACTATACAAAAAAAAACCCCAAACAACAACAAAAAAACCCAGTGTTTTCTTCAGTTTAAAGAGTAGGAAGTCAAATTGTCCACAAATAGATATCAACAGAGATATGAGCTTAAGGAAGACAATGAAATGTTATAGGTTAGCATGACAAGCAAATGTCTTAGGGCCTCAGAGGCTTAACTACTAAGAGAGGATATAGATAACTTGATAAAGGAATATTCTTCAACATGGAGGAGAGCACAGAAAAGTGACCTTATAAATTTAACAGGTAGGTAGAGAGGACATCCTTCAGGCCTGACTAGTGATGGAAGCTGATGCCTTGCTTAATACTCACTCTGAATGAACAAATAAGTAAATCAACCAACCAAAACCCCTATTTTATGTGATAGAGTGCTTCTTGCATCAGGTATGGGACTCAACACAAGCACTATGTCTGGGCTAGAATGAAGATGGGATCCTTTCTTCCTTTCTTTCCCTGTTATATGCCAAAGCACTCGTCAGATATTACACAAGTTGATAAATGTATTCTACCCTCTTACTAAGATGCTTATTCTACCTGTCTCTGTGCTCAGAGGTCCACAGAAATATTGGAAAGGTAGAACTGCCCTTGACAACCAAAATGCACTTGGGCAGGAGATAAAATGGGAAGGTACTAAGAAAAAGACATGTGAGAGAGCACTGTGGTATCATGAACCCATCTCTTGTTCCAGGTGGAGGCCAGGATTTAGTCGACTACTAGGAAAGGCACCATCATTACATTCCCATTGTCTGGTAAGCACATTGTACCACTCAAGATCAGTACAAAAAGACCTGACTGCAAAGTGTGGATTCCTGGATTGCAGGAAACATTACAGGAGTAACAAATGTCTGGCACTTCATCAGTTTTCACTTTTTAGTGAATCATTCTCCCAAGATATCTAAGAAGAACATTTGTGATTTTATTCTGTTAATGTCCAACACATTTCAATGATTTTGACTGCAATCATTCAGTCTCCCTCCTGGAACCTTTTGTTTCGTTGTCATGACCATTTGTGACGATTTCCAATGCCTCAATAGTACTTTATCAACACTTTCTTTGATAACTAAACCAGATAAATATGTTTTAGATTATGTGCCTCCAATTATGATTATTTTTATGGAGATTGCACATAGCAAAATTTAAAGGTGTCCTCCTAACGGTTTAATTTCATAACATTTAGAACAATCTTCAAAAATTTTTTGTATTATCTTTTCATGTCTGATTCCAAGTTTTCCTTGATATATTAATCCTGTTGTGATACAAGTCACCTGTTAAAAGAACCAAATTTCAGAACAGAGGAGACAAAGCCAAAGTGAACACTCACATATGCTCTTTCTAATAAAACTCTATTGATTGATGTTTTTATGTGCAAAAACTTAGGGAACAGCTTCTGTAAAAGAAAAAAAAAATCATGCTACCAACAGAAACACAAATGTGTTTGCTAATCTAATACTTGACATTGATCTAATACTAAACTACTGAACCACCCTTACTCAATCCTTCCTGTGAAGAGCTGATCGTCATTTCACAGCCTGCACTGTGTTCATACAAAAGGGCCACTGATGAACATGTTTTGAATAATCATTATAAATTGTTCACAAGTGATTAATTCCACAGAAAAACAGGGCTCAATCTACTGCATCCATTTAGCACTCCGTTTTCCCCATAGATGGTGGCAAACCATCCCACTAGAAATTACTAGTACAATCGGTACATATGAACCGCTCCATTCCAGGTATTGACAAAGTTATTTAGGACAGAAGCTTCAGCCGTTAGGATACACGGGGGAAATTAAAAGTGTTCAATAGTTCTCAACTTCACACTTTTACCAGTGATAGTGAAAATGTGCTGGAGTGTAGTATAATCATCAGGGGAAATCCAGTGCAAGAGGCAGATCTTATTTCTCTAGCACTTCCTGCTCCCATACGTAGTCATGCTCCAGAAACCTGTACATTATAGCAGATCAATTTGGTCCTAGGTCACCAAGGGAATGAATTCACCAAGTCAGTCCCATGAATCCTAGCCATGAAACTTTCAAATTGATAGTCCCATTAAAAGAACTGGAATTAACACAATGTTATAGATATAGAGACAGTAAACACAAATACAGTGTTATTAGGAGTGATGTAGTACAAATGGTTTAGCCTTCCAGATTAACAAGTCATTTCCATGGTCATTTGTAGGCCAAGCAGAAGATTTTACAACTATTTACATATATGGTTCTTCACAGAAAATAAATATTTAAACAGAAATACTACTGATGCAAAATTAAAAGATACATCATCTAATCAGCTCATAAATTATGATAATAAATATGATATATGTATGCAACACTTGATTGTGTGAACAACAACAATAAAAAAGCCAGGATTGAACTTCACCATCCCTCCGGTGAAACACAGCCAGCTTTAAGAGTGGATGTTGTGACTATTTCAGACTCCACAGACGGAGTGAACAGCCACGTCACCTGGGAACAAAAATCCCTGTTGTAATGGCCATAGAAGTATCAGTGAGCACGAAGTAATTTTGGGGAACACCCAAAGCTGTCTTTAGCATGGATCTCATATGTTTCCTGTGATCATGGGACGTAGCAAAGTGGATATTTTTATCTTTACATCCTTCTTCTTCGAAGATCCATTTTTAATGAGAAAGAAGTGGCAACATATGTAAATGACACAAAGCAACTTGGCTTAGTCTTGTCTGAGGGGGATTGAGCAGACTTGTCTGAGCAGTGGCTGCTATGATTTGCTTCAAACATCTGCCCAAGATCTAGCAGCCTCTCAGTATTGAATGAGATGAATAATGTCTTCTTAATGTATGTGCTACAGAGAAGCTAAGTTGTTTAATTAATGCAGACATAGACACAGCTCTCTGTGCTTTGTGCTGAGATGATGTGGCTGCTCAAAACACTATTGTTTATTTTTAGACTGCTGCTTTATTATAGTGCTTATTATTTAAAGAAACCAAGTTAAATAAAAATGTATTTTCCTACTTCACATATAAAAAACACTTTTACCTGGTCCTTTTACATTCTCCCAAACCTCCTCAGGGAATGGTATAGAATAAAACTTTTGAGAGAATAATTCACTTCATCAAAAAAACCATTTTTTTCAGGAACAAATTTAGCAAGCCATGAAGCTGCATCTCAGAGAGCTTGAGTTTGACAACAATACTTCCAATCAGCTTAATTATATGCTACCAAAATGCAGAGTTCTTTAAGGGCATCTTGCAACCTTTTCTGGATAATGATACTTTGGAGTAACCAGTGTACCCTTCCTAACATGTTGACTACATAATAGAAAAGAAGACGACAAAAACCCTAGCACCAAGGAAAGCATGAAAAAAGCATTGAAAATATAAATCAATTCTTTTAAAACAAAACTCTTTCTATATGTTTGTTTGGAGCACCTTAGTTAAATGCTTATATCCAAATACTCATTTTGACAAAGTAGCATTTTTTCAACTAACAGGATAAATTTGGAGTTATTTTGTAGAAAAATGCAAGCACTTCTGGCTTTTTAAGTTTCAAAATATATATTCAAATAGAAAAGTTTTTGGAAGAAAGCCTCTCTGAATCATAGTTTTGATTCAGCAAAACTAAAACACGGCAAAATAATCTTTGAAGCTAAAATGTTCTTTTTTTTCATCTATTAATAATTTTCTTCAAATGGAAAGGGAAGTCCATTGTGGTATGGCATAGTTGGAAGCAGACATGTGATGGTCAGACAAGGAATTTCTTTTATATATATCTGTTTCCTTTAGCATTCTGCATGAAAAGCTGAGAAGGGAAACTACAAAACAAAATAGTAACTTATAAAATCAATGTACTATCTTATCAGCTTGTACATCACCTTTTGAGTCAGAAAAAGTTTTTTGCCATCCATCCTTCTGCTTACATCCCATAATACCAGCTTTTTTGAGACTACTTATTCATTGTCTTCTCCTGAGTACTTATAACATGAAGAAAGGCAGTAGCCGTAAATTTTATTTTACTTTTTTCCCTTCACAATTTCTAAGCTCTTTTTGACTCAAAACTGGCTCAAGGTTTCCCAGAGGTGCATGCAAAGATCAATTTTGACCCTTCTCCAAGCAGGGTTTGGCACAGAGGCCCAGGGCAGCTGCTTCCAGGGGTACAGCCATGCAGCCCCCTTTCTGCTTACTCCCATTTCCTCCACAGCAGCATCAGCTGCTGCCAGTTTGGCTCTTCTCAGCCCTGGCACAGCTAAAATAGGCAACAGGGACATGGCTCTTTTATTCCTCCCTACCCCAAGCAATCTATTGCCCTCTGCAGCTGCCAGCTTTGCCCACATCTGCAGCCAACTCTGATTAGCCTAAATTTTGCCAGTATTTATCTCTAGAGTTAAAACACAAAATTAAAGAGGATTGCAGGGGGCTCTGGATGAAGTCTATATATTAAACTGGAATCTACAGCCCTCCAACTGCTGAAATCTAAGGTCGTACAAGGCCATGAGAGATTCCCCTTGCTGCAGGAAATAAGGGTATAACATTTTCCCATCCCCACAGATCTTTTTTCCTTCCTCCTAGCCCAGGTGAGCTCCCAGGAAGAAAAGGATTAATTAGGGTCCGCTATACCCCTGGTATTCACAGCTGTCTCCCTTTGGAAAGCAGCTATGCCAGGATTGAGTGCTTGTATAATCTAGTGGGTTAGTTAGAACACTTCAACTTTAGGAGTCCCATAGGACCAGCACTCCTCAGGGTCTAGCAGGACTGAAGGGATTTGGAAAACCTTGCTAGATGCTGTGTCTGGGTCACTTTTCAGGCAGCGTTGCTATACAGTGTGTATCGTACAGGATGGGATAATATTCTTTTATCTCTCTAACCAACTCTTTCTTCCCAAGGCTCAGAATTATCCTCCAGGTATTTTTTTTTTTATATCAGTAATTTCTGCTTAATGTATCTTAAACAGAATGTGTAGTTTTCTAATTATGTCAACTATCAGCTGAGTTGTCCTTTGTTTCCAGTGCATGGGAAGACAAACTGGCATTCACAGCAAGCTCAGTGACTGTGCACACCACCTTTCGTGTATCCCAAATACTTCATAATCCGACTGCAACATTAATGTGCTTTGCACAATGGAGGGAGACTGCAGCAGTGTGTCTAGGACACGACAGAGCAGTAGTAAGCAGATCTACTGCAGATAGCTCTAAACTCTGCATAGAAAAAAAAAAAAGAGAGAATGCATGTGCTCAATTAGCCTAATTCATCCTACTTCTTCCATTCAGTGTGTGTCCTTTAGCCTTCTACAGTTGTCAGTAATTTCTGTATGTGTGCATAGCCTTTACACGTCCTAAAGAGGTTTCTGCTTTCTATACAAGTATCCGTTTGTGAAATGCATGAAGAAACTTGTTGCTGAACCTTGGCTTTCGTGTGAATGTTTCCTTTCCCTTTGCCTATTGTGCAGCACCAAAATCAGATTCGAGACCAGAGCTGTTGGTGTGAGAATAAGATTTCAGTCAGCTTAGATATTTTTAAATTGATTATATTCTCCTTTTGTAAATGGTGTGTCTGATTTCCTAACATATTTGCTGAACAATTATTTACTAGGGGTTTTATATTTTTTCCTTTTTTATATTTTTTCCTTTTTTATATTTTTTCCTTTTTTATATTTTTTCCTTTTTTATATTTTTTCCTTTTTTATATTTTTTCCTTTTTTATATTTTTTCCTTTTTTATATTTTTTCCTGTTCTAACTTTGGAGTAGTGACTGTGTGAAAGCATGAGACTCTGTAGCTGAGAAATGTTTAGGAAAAATTCAAGTCACCATGGCACCCAATGTACTACAGTGGCATTGCAGGGGGGATAGTTTGGCCCTAAATGTCCATCCTCCACTGCCAAAAGAAATCCAGTTCACTCTACATCTCCAGGACACTAGGATATTTTCCACAACTATTATATTTACTTCATGTTAATAAATGCTGTTGCCAGGGAAACCACCCCTTTTCCAACTAATCAGGCTATGTTTAAAAGGCAGTAACCTGCAGAGAATATAGTGTCATGGTTACAAACTCATCCTTGTGTACAGGTGACACACTTTTCTCCCGGTCACCTGATGCTCAGGTGAGGTACCTGACCTCTTAGATAGCTCAGCAGAATTTGCCTGCCTTTGTCCAAATGAATATTTAATCTATTATTCCCAATGGAAAAGTTTTCAATTTGTCTCTTGTTAAAATATTTGGCTTGATTAAAGTGTGCCTTGGTATGCAGGTAAAAGTTCTTTCTGCAAAAGCTGGGTGACTTGATTGATGTCTCTCACATCTCAAGGGAGTAAGACAAGGAGGCCTGTAGCAAGCACACTATTTTTTTGTGGGTTTTCTCATAGACAGAAAAAAAAAAAAGTTCTAAGTACCTACCTTGAGAAAAAAAATCTGAGAATAATAAAAAAGAGCAAGACAGTTTCTTAGCTGCTGAGGTGGCCAGTCTCACCTCTTTCTTTACATTTTCCTCCTGACTTGTTTATAGAATTCACTGGTTAACTATTATTATTATTTAACTGGTGTTCCTTGCCTCAGGTGACTAACTCTGTACTCCCAAAGGGGACCCTCAGGGACTAATTCAAGGCTGCAAATTCACTAGAAAGCTGGGCAGCCAACATGATGCTCAGCAGTGAGCAAACTGAATACTTGTGACTATCAACCTCTAATTGGAGCTGACAATGTTTATTTTCTAGAAAGAAAATTCAGATTACAAGGACAATTCCATTTGTAACTCACTAGAACCAAGTCTTTCTAGAATAGTGTTTGCCCCGTGTGTTAGAAATACAGTAATCTTTTCTGGAATTCCCTTCTCTTTGTAGACAGATCAGTTGTCAGTAATAAGGATGTAGTTTAAAGTCTTCATCTTAGTCTCTGTTTTCTATAGTTATTGTACATTTGTTTTACATTCAGTTCTTGTGAATATTCATGATAAGTAAGAATACTCACATACTGCTTTTGTATTCACACAGAATCATTTCTAGGCAGAGATTAATTCTTGTTGACTTTCATCTAAGTTTTGAGCCCTTAAATTAGGCAAAATTTAATTAAATTAATTTAGCTAAACGGTGTGGAAAGAAAATAATATGTAATTGGATTAGTTCTCAGTTTTAGAAAATCCTGATAAATCCATAGGCTTTTCTCCCTCTTTTTCAAAGATCTGTAGGTTTACTTCATATTCAAGGTGGACTGAAGGGACTTAAAGATTTCAGTTCTATTGGTTTACATACATCTGCAGCAAGTATACCTCTTTTGGGCATGGAAGGATAATTTTGCTAAGAATTTGGTGAGTCTTTCTGATAGGTCTGATAGATTCAAATATATATTCTGCTAAATTTTAATAATTTGAGAAAGGGAAAATGAGATGATGCTGACAGGCGGGATTTCTAACATTAAAACTGAAGTGAGTGTGACAATCAAAAAGACCTGGAACTCCATTTTCCTAGACAAAATAGTCTGCACACTGCTGCTACAGGTACTGCATAAGAAGCATAGAGCCTAGATTTGACTCAGAAGTCACTAAAAATATCATTTTGGTAAAACAGAGAAGATGAGTTAACAGCTGGGGACTACCATATGTGAAACCTTGTGCCGTTACCAACTCTCATGTAGTTATCTTGGAGGGCCATGCTGTAGCAGAGCTGCTGTGCCTGTGCCCAAATATAACTCTGTGTTCACTCCAAGAGGGAGTGGGGAGCTTAGTCAACTTGTTCTTAATACAGCCATTAAGCCCCTCTCTTTGCAGAATTAGGCAGTCTTTAGTAAGCAGTTGGATAATTAAAAGCAAATCCTTTATATGCCACCACAGCAGGACTATCAAGGACACAGAAGTAGACTAAATGTGCAAATTTCTAATGGACTTCTCTGTGTGTTCAAGCTTCAAGGGACCTATATGAATGACACCACTTGTGTAAAGTATAATAAAAGTATTATGATTGTCAATATTAATAAGACTTATACTGCTTTTTATGTGCAGAATTCTGGCTCAAGTCTAGGCAGCACTTCAGAAGAGTTTAAGTCAGGGCAAAGTCTGTAGCCAGGACCACAGTAGAGTGGCTAATATTATATCCACCTACCCTGATACTTGATGACAAGGTAATATCTGTGTATAATATTCTGTAACTTTGTTTATGTGCTGCCATATTAATGCACTGTTAATGTCATATTAATGACTGTTGATAAAATAATATTTCAATTAACATTATACATCAGATAAAACACCTATTTATTGGTTTAAAACTTAAAAATCCAAAATAACATGTGCTTATGAAAATGGCATTTTGTATTTTGGATATGTTTTTGAAACATTTACATGTGTGTTTACATATATAAAATTTCAACTCCTTCAAATGCACTGTCCCTTAAGACACACTAATTGACAGATTATTTTCTCCTGTGCTCTAATAACACTGCGAGGTTAACACAGCATCCTCTGTACTGTGGAAATTAGAACACTTTTTCAGTATGATAGAAACTAAAGTGGTTTCCTGCTGTTGACAGAGGCAAAATCCCTGAGCTCAGTATTCAGATTTTTCCATAAGGTACCTCCAGGTTGTTTAGTAGTTCTCTACAGTTCATTTCCTTCACTTATTCATGCAGCAGGAGATCTGCCTCTCAATTCCTATCAGTAGAAAGAGAAAATAAGATCAAATAAATATTTACATTTAATATTTTGGGGGATTTTATATTTCCTTTTTGTTGTCCATTAAATGTTTATGCCTTCAGTTTTATACTGAATGGCAGATTTCCAGTTTCCCAAGGGATGTCTTCATGTTAGTTATAATTTACTTGGCAGCTAATGCATATTATGTAGGCTGTGGCATGTAATTTTTTATTACAACCCTGTAAGTATGTTTATTTTTTACTGCTTTTTATGTGGCTCTGACAGTTTTGATCAATGAATTCTAGTTTACCTGTAACGCAATCATGTTCACTTAAAGTCTGTCAGAAGAAGCAAATGCTAATAAGTATCACATACCATATCCTCGTCATAAGAAAAACAAAAAAGAATATCTTCTCAAACCAATATTTAGTTAAAATTTTAAGCCAAACAATGGCCCCTGTATCCTCCTATTGTTCTTTAATGACAAAAAACATCCAGTTTTTTGGATACAGAAAAGAAATAATAGGCACACTTTAGGCTGGGTATTTAAATGTCTTCCTTAGGAGAATATTCCTTCAGTATCTCTCTCTTGTTGGATCGGAACCTGAAAACAGTGAGAAAAATCTGCTCCTCTGGCCTCACTGAAGTCAACCCTCTGTTTCAACAGGTTTTCACAGCAACATGAAGCCACATAAAACTGTTGGAGGGTTGATGGTGTAACTTGGTTAAATCCAGAGAGTGAAAAGAGCTGCATGCTCTCACCAGCTGAGACTATTACTCATTTTTTCTTTGACAATCCTCCCATCAAATGGGATTACAGCTCTGTGTGCTTCATTTGTGTCTTAGTGGTTACCTTGAATGGTTAAAACGGGTGAAATTGGCTGTCATCTTTAGAAACTGCCAGTTGATGTATTTGAGCCTTTTAAGCAGGACTCACCATTGCTTATGGTTTTATTGACAACAAAACCCCAGTGTAAGATTTGGCTTTAGTTGAAAAGCATTGAATCTGTAGAGTCAGGATTGATACATGGCTGCAGGAATTAGAGCTAGAGAAGGCAATTTAAACCTTTTAAGATATGTAGCTTGGTTGCAATGAAGGACCTTAAAATACACTGGGATACACAGCCTCAAAACATGTCTGAGATCAATATATATATATTTTCAGAAACAGTGTTACTGATATTGTTTTTTGTTTCCTAAAATGGGGAAGACTAGGTAGGTGTTGTTCATTCATTCTTTTACTGAATAAGTGTGTTAATGGAACCATACTCAGCACTTTTTGAATCATTTCTTATTATGGATTTGGAAGTGCTCAAGTGCTTTTGACAGATAATTGTGTTTTAAAGTTTAAATACTTTTATGATGAATTTTTGAGGCAGGTGGTGGTTTGATTAAATTTTTAAGAGCCCTGATTATGCAAAAAATGTGAAAAGTATTGCATACATTTGTAAGCTATTTCTCAATAAAGTTTAAACATTATTTTCTTTGTGAAGAATGTTTTGGGTCTTGGAGAGTAACTTCCATTTTCTTTTTTGCTGTTTGGATGTGTTTAAGTGACTTAAAACTATTTATTACTAATATCTGAAATTCATTTTTGTCTGAATGCAGTTTTGGAAAGCTTGAAGAAGTTTTTTGTTTGGCTGGGGCTGTGGTGATTTTTTTGCTGATGTTCTGTTTTGTTGATGATGTTGTTGTTGGGTTTTTTTAGTAACATGAATGATTTGATTATCTAGATTCTCTAAATCTGAAGTGAGCTTAATGTTATTCAGACAGTATAGCATAACAAGAATCTCATAAACTCAAATATCAGCAAACCTGATTAAACTGTAAATTATCATATATTTAAATATCCCCAAGGAAAGATATAGTGAAAGAAATGCACCCCAACCAGCTGCTTCATATGGAGTATCGAACAATCAACATTACCAAGCCCAAACAACATCCAGGCACTATGTAGAGAGTTTGAAAGCAAGTTGTTGATCTGTTGACAGGCTGTGATTAACACACGAACAAGACATTGTACTCCTAAGTTTCTTCTTTCTGTTCTTGTGAGATTTGGCTTTCCATAAACCATCTAGAGACAATGTTTACATGAAGTGATCAAGGACCAGAGGTGGGACCCCAATAGTGGGATTCATCTGCTTATTTGAGCCATTTAAGAGTTCAAGGACCAGTCAAAACTAGTATTTTGTATATCCCTTTACAGTAAATGAAAAAGACACCTTAAAAATGCAGTTCCACCCATCCCTTCATTGTTAAAATAGATATACAGAATAAAATGCCATCTGGAGCTAAAAACTCTAGAGGTTATCCCTGCAGTGACTACTTTTTAAAAGCCTGAGAACCCAAGTTTCTTTACACAGTGAAGGAGAAGTAGGAGACTCCCAGAGAGGCATTACCTGGCTGAGAGCTCAAAAGTTGCCTTGATGTAGAAATTTCCCATAGAAAAATCCCTCTAAAGTGGTTAGGATAATGATCACACTGCACAATGATGTTGCCAGCTCTCGGTAATGCCCTCATGTC
Organism: Pelecanoides urinatrix; assembly: GCA_013400755.1. NCBI lineage: Eukaryota > Metazoa > Chordata > Aves > Procellariiformes > Procellariidae > Pelecanoides > Pelecanoides urinatrix. The sequence continues at coordinate 150,156 of VZTQ01015567.1, forward strand.
ACTAGGATACCAACTATGGGGCAAAATGCTGACCCCTTTCCTAAACACATCTATCTCTAGACTATGAATCTCAGGCTTCTTACAAGACCAATGGAGAAAATACACAAGTCGTGAAGCCAGCCACATGTTCATGGAGTTGCATCAAACAGCAAACTAAGTTGCTCTGTAAAGGTTGCTAAGAGACTGGTTTCATAGCTGCGTACTTAGAGTACTCATCTCAGACCTGAATGAACAAAATTCAGGTTCTACTACAGTCTGAGCTGAAACAGTAGATGATAAATTGTTCTGACTCAGAACTCCACAAAGTGAGTTTCTGAACCTGAATCTCCAACACCCCTGGCAAGTGCACTGACATGATGCACAGTGCTGAACGAAATAACTAGTATAAGATTTACGTTTCCAGTCTACATTGGTTATGCATTTTTTGCTGTTCATCCTGATGTATCCACTCTGAGCACATGATTCAAGCTACTGGATACGTTAAACTGAGCCAAGAAACAGCTACAATGAGTTGTATATCCTCATTTGTGTATAGGATGAGTTACATACCTGCTGGCAAATATCATGCATCAAGGTGACAGATATCCCAGTAATATATGTTACTTGGAAGGAAATTCAGTGTCAAGAGAAGAGTTGGAGAAAAGGGCCAGATAATTTGTCACTGGAGCAAAAAGAAAGGAAAGAACATAAAAATAAAACAAAACCTACAAAACCAGCTGTTCTGACAATGGCTACACTCCTATTCTAAGACAACTGGCAAAGCATTGAGATAAAATTGCCAAAGAACAGAGAAATCTCAAAAGGTGGACAAAAAAAAAGTTGACTAGCACAGCACAGCAACGACCACATTAGAAACCAGAATAAACAGCAAGTGCTAAATAGGAGGTAAAAGTATGGCTGCAAAGACACACAAGCAATTCCCATGGGTGACAAAATATCCCAGATAACAATGCTAAAAAAAGCTTAGGACAAAAAATCCTTTAATTTTCTGCCTTTATTAACCAGTCTTGAAAACTTGTGTTTGCCTCTTTTTTTTATTGTTGTTTTTTCTTCCACCCATAAATGTCTTTGGCCATTATGTTTTCTGTAGAATATGAAGTGCTAAACCTCTCAGTGAAATATTTTCCACTGCAGTACAAAATGCATTCATATTTATGAAATCCCATTAATACAGATATATTATTCACACACATGCTTAACATACCCACAGAAAAGTAGATTGAAAGGAGTCTAGGTTGCAAAATATTCCACCCAGATACTATGAAATGTAGGAAACAGTTTTGGTGCAGCAACCAGAGATTGGCATCTTCATGTTTTTGCATTACAAGATGGACCTTAATTATAAAATTGAATGCTATTTTTTTCTAACGTATTTCTTACTTAATTAAGACTGAAGATCATATAATCACAGAATGGTTTGAGACAGAAGGGACCTTTAAAGATCATCTAGTCTAAGCCCTCTGCCATGGGCAGGGACATCCTTCACTAGATCAGGTTGCTCCCAGTCCTGTCCAATGTGACCTTGAACACTTCCAAGGATGGGGTATCAACAACTTCTCTGGGCAACCTGTTCCGGTGTCTCACCACCCTCATAGTGAAGAATTTCTTCCTTATATCAAATCTAAATCTATTTCTTTTAGTTTAAAAACATTGCCACTTGTCCTATCGTTACAAGGCTTGGCAAAAACTCTCTCTCCGTCTTTCTTATAAATCTGCTTTAAGTATCGAAAAGCCGCAATAAGGTCTCCGTGGAGCCTTCTCTTCTCCGGGCTGAACAGCCACAACTCTCTCAGCCTTTCCTCGTAGGAGAGGGGTTCCAGCCCTCGGACGATGTTTGTGGACCTCCTCTGGACCTGCTCCAACAGGTCTGTGTCTTTCTTCTGCTGGGGGCCCCAGAGTTGGATGCAGTACCCTAGGTGGGGTCCCACAAGAGCAGAGCAGGTGTGGAGACACAACTTCCTCACCCTGCTGGCCACACTTCTTTTGATGCAGCCCAGGATACAATTGGCTTTCTGGGCTGCAAGCGCACATTGCCAGTTCATGTCCAATTTTTCATCCATCAGTATCCCCAAGTCCTTCTCCGCAGGGCTGCTTTCAATCCATTCATCCCCCAGTCGGTATTGATACTGGGAATTGCCCTCACCCAGTGCTGGACCTTGCACTTGGCCTTGTTGAACTTCATGAGGTTCATACAGGTCCACTTCTCCAGCCTGTCAAGGTCCCCCTGGATGGCAGCCCTTCCCTCAAGCCTATCAACTGCACCACTCAGCTTGGTGTCATCCTCAAACTTATTGAGGGTGCACTCAATCCCACTGTCCATGTCATTGATGAAGATATTAAATAGTACTGGTCCCAGTACAGACCCTTGAGGGACACCATTTTCTGCTGGTTTCCACTTGGACTGTGGAATGAAGATGATGACTTGCTGCATTCTTATAGTAGCCGTACGACATTACTGGTTGCTGCTCAAAGCCTGTTTTCCAAACAGAATTGTTCATTTCTAGAGCTATATGAAAGACTATCATCAGAATATTATTTTCTTGAGAAATATTATACTAAAGAAGCTTTTTCATTTGCAGAATTTTTATTGATGGGATTGAATCCATTTCAAAGTGGTTTTTTTTCGTTTACTGACAAAATCACAAACAGCATAGAAAAGACCAGTTTACTGGTTTTCAAGATCAATTTATCAATTTAGAGATCCCTCATACTTGGTAGGAAGTCACTTAAAGACAGTCACAAGAAAGGGTGGAGGAAAAAGGTTGGAATTGAACTCCTAGTTTCTTTGTGGTGCCAAAACCTCTTCCAGAGAATCCTTTCCAAAAGTGGATGGCTTAAGAAGCAGATTGCATTTCAAAAGGCAAGATGACAGTCCATAAGACTTGCTATAATACTCTAAAGATTAGGAAGAAATAGTTTGAACTCCTTCCTCTGCCTAAATTAAGTAAATACTGTACTTACTACTATCAGATTGTTCACATCCCTCCCACAGTTGCAGCTGTTGACCATAACAATCTACAGCTGTGGGGCTACAGAAGAAAGAGGGACATACAAACCATAATCTAAACTATTTTCATGCACACACTGGGACAGATGTGCCAGCACCTCTGCAAATAGAGAGTATGTTGTCTCTGAGGCACCGTTGGCTCTCTGGGCTTGCCTTCATTGCAAGAGTGCAAACTGTCACTCTCCTAAGACCAAACTCATTGCCCAGTTGGAGCCAATGTTAACAGGAACAACAACAAATATCTCAACGACACAAAGTGCATTATTGTGAAATCTGAAGTCTTTTCACTAGACATACAGGCCATAAAGCTAGTAAATCTTTAGCCATATAGGTTGTCTTTGTGTTCAAATATGACACAGACACCTCTGCAGGGTGATTCCTCCCTTCATAAAACATTTGATGTTAGATGACTAACCTTTCAGGGGTGCCTATGCTTGAGATGAGAAATTATATTTAACGCTGTGAAAGAGTAAAGTATTTTCCCCTTAACCTTTTTGTCAAAAACAACTGAAGTAAATGTATGGTCAAAACTCTGTTTCAGTAAAGAAAACCCATGTGACAAAACAGGTAGACACATGGCATAGGAAAAATGGGAACAAAAGCCTCTTCAGTCCAAATGATTACTATTTGATGTTAGAAGTAATAAAAAGACAGTGTTGTAGTGTGAAATGCCAGACAAACTTAATAATAGGCAGTGGCATCTTCCTGGAATGTGTTTGCAGTTTGATCAGCAGATGATGGTGATATAATTGTCAATTACGTAGAAAAGAGACCAAAACTTCACCAGCTATGAATTTACAAACTGCAGACTTTAGTGCATGTTCAGGTGCTTTTCTTCATCAAAAAGTGAAGTTGCAATATTTCTGAAATATGCATTATAAGATTTTAGTGGAAGTTTGCTGAATATTTCATTTTCAATCATCTGAAATAGTAAAGTTACAAAAGAATATCTTTAAGCTGAAAAATGTAGTTTTGCAAGCAGAATAGCCCATTTTGGGGAATGACCAATGCTTTTCTTCCATTTTTGTGTTTCCAAGAGGACACTTTTAGCAGTTTTTGTTTTTTAGTGTTCTATAAGACCCTGCTTGCTGAATAACGCTGCCAGTTACCGGTCACATAATCTGAACAGCATATATTTTATTGCTGAATGGCAGAGTAAGTTTTCTTAAAAAACCTGCTGGCTGCAGACATCTTTACTGTTACTTTGGAAACAAGTATAGAAGGTCAGGTATGCAATGAACTAATTTCAAAGCTGTCTAGGACCGAACAAAGTCAGCTCATTGTGATATCTGGAAAGGGCTGTTATGGCACTCAGGCCTGAATATAACTCAAATATACACTTTCATTCATCTAAGGTTCAGCTACTGCTAAGGGAAGAGGACTTAACAGCTTTTCTCTGGAGATGCCTCTTGCCACTGACCATGGAGGGGAATCTAGGTGCTTGGCTTTGAATAGAAAATTCCAGAAACTTCTAGAAAAACGAAGCCAGCTGAGATGGATCTCACCCTAGGTACAGAAATCTTCAAAGGCATACCCATTTTGGCTTGGACTCAAAAGTATATTGCTCTGAGCAGTATGACGTCTAACTATTAAGGGCTTTTTCTTGGTGGAGAAGTGGTGACGCTTAGTGCAAGTGCAGATGTTGACAAAGTAGCATGTTTAGAAAAGCTGGGAACTTCTGAGAAATCAAATGCACGTGTCACAAACAGAAAGGTGAGATTTTATGTCTGTTTTATCTCATTCAGGCACAATGCTGAGGTTGCTAACTTTTCATAGCTGCGGTCTCTTGAGGTCCATTGACTCCCAGGTCTTTCAGAGAAAGGTCCTGACAAATGGGAATTCTGGAGTTGTGAGAGCCACATCCTAAGGCAGACTTTAAAAACCTATCCTTACTGAAATTCAGATGAGCTTGTTGCCCAAATACATTTATGTGTCTGAATGTTAGCAAAGCCCAATAGTTACAGTTGCAAGTTTTCTCTTGGAAATGTAGGCATTGTCATTAGCAAAGAATCACACTTTTCTTCTTTTTGTAAATCCAGAACTGTAGGGCTTGATCCTCCATTAATTACCATAACAGGGGGCTCAGCAGTTTAATAATATCATGTGCAAGAACTCCTATTTATTGTATTGGTTTCATACTGATTTCTTTCCATATTCTTTGCACATACCCTTGTGCTTTATTAGAAGAAAGAGTAAGCAAGGACTTCTTAATTTACCTTCTCTGTGACATTCATTACCCTGTATGGTTCTATAACATCCTGACTTAATCACCTCAAAACTAAGCAGTCTTTCCATGCCTTCCAGACCTTCATCAGTCTTCTTTGGATCCCTTCCATTTCTGCTATATATTTTTGAAGTGAGATAATGGAAAATGAATAGTGTTATATAAGGCAAAGCCAGGAAAGAATGTGATGATATTATTATGGTTTCAAGTTTGTTTTCTAGACCTTCTTTAAATGCCTTTATGTTTTGTTTGTTTAATTGCAGCTACACAATTGAATTATGAATTATCTGTGAAGACTTCAAGGACTTTTTTCTGTAATGATTTGAAGTACATTCCAACTAGGTTCCGGTGTACACTTGCTACTATATTAAAGTTTCTTACCTTCCTCTCCATTGTTGAATGTTCAGCTGTCACGGCACACTTGCCTTAAGTGTGTCTAAAAACTATATTTTAGTGCAATCATAAATTAATAGAATTAATATAAGTATAGAAAAGCATATAATCTGCAGAAAAGAACCATGGATAAACAGATGAGGGCACTATTAGAAGTCAGCTCCCTCTGCCAAAAAGCATCAACTAGACCTAAATCATCACTAACAAAAGTTTTTCTAAATGTTCTTTAAAACTCCAGTTAAAAATGCTGCAACACTTTTGCACAGGTTTTCCCAGAGTTTAAATGGTGTTTATAACTAAGGCATAAGCTGAAGTTCACTGGTACTTGTTTCAACGTAGCAAATATGTAGTTCTATTCTCTTTATAACAAACACTCATTAAGTACTTGAAGACGGTATTCCTTCAGTCTTTTCTTTCTCTTGAACAACAAGACTGTATTCTTTCAACGCTTCATCACAGAAAAACGTGCAGTGGTCCTGGTGATCTTGAAAATATTAATCAGTAAATTTATTAGATCTCTCTGAAAGATCTCAAATACCTATTTGATCTTCATTGACTCTGAAATTTTCTGTGCTGTTGAAAACGTTCCTGCTTCATGCGTAACACTGACAACTTATAACCACACAACTTTAAAACAAATATATCTACAAAGCAAGTAGAGAATAAGGTTTTAAAATGCACGCCATACTCGGGATATGCTCCTATATTGGATTCCCAAACTTAAGTTTCCTGATCCTGTGTTTTCCCTCCTTAACACAGAATGTCAGATTTTGAGGGAGAAATTGCATTGTCTTAAAATCTAGGAACCTTCAAAACTTAGGGAATACCTGCAAATTCTGAACTTATTCTGAGGAACCCACAAGCACAAGGGCCTAAAGAAGCAATTGTTTTATTATTGCTTTTCTCAATTTTCTGTAATCTGTCAAGAAAATTTCCTTGATTTTGGAAAAAGTGAATGTTCTTGCTGCTTTGAGAACTCAGTTTTGCAGCTGAATACTGAAACAACAAACAATAGCTAATAGGCTGAGAAAGTATCTCCAAATCATTGCCTTCAGGATTTCATTGTAGGGAAAAGAAAGGTGTCCTAAGTTTCTGAGAAAGTTAGAGAAAGCCATGTGATAAAAAAGTAGATACATAGGACGATCACAATGGTAGTCTGAAAGACATAGTAGTCTTGAAATACCCTTTAGCCATTCAAGACTCTCAATGCTTCTGCTGGTTCAGGATGATACATCCATACCTATTTGCAGTTACATAAGAAAACGCACAATGATTCCCAGCAGCTCAATTACTAATCTAACCTTTATCTTTTTTTATTTCTCATAAGTACAGGAAAAGGTGAATATTCACACATGACATAAGATAGGAAATAAAACTCTTACTAGTTTTATTCAGGCTGATGATATTAGCTAAAATATTTTCTTATGCATAAGGAAAAAAACTTTGAGCTTTAGAAAAGATAGATTCTACAGTAGTTTTAATGTTTTTAATGTACACATCATCTCAGTGTAGCGACTATCTTGCTTTGCCTGTTCTTATTCATTTAAAAGTACAAAAAAGACAAAAAAGATGCCTATTTTCATTAGTCGAAATTTAATATTCAGTAGGCTGGAATAAAACCTAACTTCTTTCTATTTAATCTTAGGCTATTCTTTGGCAGAGAAGGGAGCTTTAACTATCACCTGTGAATGAAGGGAAACTAAGGCTGCTTTAAAATTACTGCACAAAAGAAATCATGCAAACCACACCATGAGCAGGAGATGTACAAAATGATAGATTACTGCAGGAAATATCAGTGTGTGTACCAGACAGAAAGAGTGAAAGAGAGACCTTGAATTGTATATGCTCTGTAACTGGAAACACAGTAAAAAGAAAAGAAAAATTGTCAGCTTCCCGTTCGTTGTTATTGTCCTTTCCACTCATTGCAAAAGTGACTGATACTGTAAAGCAAGTATACAGTAGTGTAAAGATTAAGTATATGAACAGGGACCATAAGTGAATGGGGCTGAAGCCTCCATTTGTACTCAGGGAAGGACCCCAGAAAAAAAGACCCATGTCTCAGTTCCCTCTGATGCTCACATGCTTCAGTCCAGGATTTAGTACGTTGAGCTCATCTCTAATTCAGATCTTGACAGGCAGAGTCTGTGAGCTCAGCTTGTGTCCAGTTTCCTGAGATAAAAAACAAGACCTTGATTTCTTCTACACTTTCATAAACTATCTGAGCAAACAGAAAAGTTTATCCTAAGGATGTGGAGCTCTTGCCACACCTCTGCCCCAGAGGGCAGGAGGTGCTGAAGCAAGGGATCCATTTTAGTACAGTTTTGAAGAAAGGAATGAGCAAATCCTACTCAGTTTCCTTCTGCTGGCATACACTGGGAGGAGGATTTCCCCCAACAGGAACCTCCTGTCAATAATGTTTATACCGATTCTTCTTCTTCATATTAAAGCCTTCTCTAAAGCCCCCACTTGAGATGGGGACCCCTGTGTAGACACTGTACAAATAGAAGAGATGCACAAAGCTCTCCTGTTGATAGAGACAGCAGCACAGGATCACAACTTCTGCATGGCATGAACTACACATTGGCCTGGGGTCATGATAAACTCAGGGTTAACTGTCACCTTTTATACCCCCTGAAAATCTACTCTTGCAAAGGAAAAATCACTTCCCCAAGCATCTTATAGCTGAGATTTTACAAAAGTAGTAGTACCACGACATTGACTTTACAGATAGGAAACTGGAACAAGGAAGATTTATTAATTTGCCTAAGGCTGCAGAATGAGTGCATGGTAAAGGAACAGAATTCCTGGAGTGAATTTACAGCAGTAAATAAAATAGGACTAAGCCCTTTCTCTGGCCCTGTAGGAAGAAGCACAGCCAAGTTTAATGGTGGCTGAACTCTTTTCTTCCAGAAAATAGGGCAGCTTCAACTGGAGCTAGAGGTGCACATTCAAAAGATAAGACTCAGGAGGTAAGCTGCAATAAAGGAAATTTTTATTACATATTATAATTAAAACTATTCCCATATAGAACAGGGGGCCAGAGATGTGGCAGAATTCCCATCCATGGAGATTTTCTAAACTAGACTGGACATGACTGTCTATTCCTATGGACTTGACGAATATCTCAATCCATGCATTCATTCAATGTTTCACACTAATATTTGGCTGTAGTTCTCCAGTGTCTTGCTGCCTGCAAGGCTGTTTGTAAGTGTAAGTACCTTATTAATTCTGCTATGTGCAATGGAAACTTTGCTACTGTCATTCCTTGTTTATAGCAGAGATGGCCAACTGACAACTTGAAGATGTATCCATCCCACAAGACAATTTTGCCTGGTCACTTTGAAGTGCAAGGTGTTCAGAAGATGAACCCAACTCATGGTATAGTTTATGTGTCATAAAGTTGAGGATGAGATAGATCAGGTATGGAAGTCAGGAGAGATGTGCATCCCATAATATGATTGTGTTGGCCTGACATTCAAGCATGTGATTAGGAAAAAATAAGACCCTTCAAATCCTAAACATCTCCTTTCCATTTTATATCCTGTAGCATGTTATACTGCTAGATTAGGAAAATTTAATTTGAATCTTAACTCTCATTTAGTCAAATTTCTTGTAACAAAACATGGAAGGGGTACTGGTACGTTACAAACCCCACAGTAGTGCCGTAAAGTCCTAGCTGACAAAACATGAAGCTAATGAATTGATTAATGTTGTTATCAGAGTGGGCTTACCCTTAGAAAATTCAACAGATCAGGGCACTAATTTTATGTCTTCTCTGCTAAATGAGGTGTGCAAGCTTTTAAAAATTCCCCTTTAACACAGAGTTTCGTATCAGCCAGAAACAGATGGGCTTGTAGAATACTTTAATCAAACACTTAAGCAGATGCTAAGAAAATTCATCAGCAGTGAACCAAAACATTGGGATAAATTGTTACCTTTTGTTTAGTTTGTCTATGGGGAGGTCTCTTAATCATTAATTGGATGCTCCCCATACCTTTCCAAAAATGCTCAGGATGCAAACACTCCGAAGTTGTGTTGTTTGCAAATTATCCAACATTGGCAACGTCACATTTTCACCCAGATAACATCCTTTATAATTATGTTGTTCAGATATGTAAATCAAGGCCCTGATCCTGCAGATAGATCCACACAACTGGAAGGATATAATATGTACAAGAATGACAGCAATAGTCAGAATTCAAAATAGGCAATGTTTATGAAATATTGAAGCCTAAGACTGATGAAGCTGAACAATTCTCAATACAAAAGCAATGACATTGAGGCAAAGGTACTTGTTAGTCTCTTTCATGCTCCTCTCAATGGACAACTCATTCTCCGTGAAATTTTAGTGTTAGGACAGGGGATAGACGGATTTGCACATGCAGCAGTGTCATGCAGCAGTGTGCCCAGGTGGCCAAGCCCAACGGCATCCTGGCCTGTATCAGAACTGGTGTGGCCAGCAGGAGCAGGGAGGTGNTCATTCCCCAGATCTGAAATTTTTTCAGCAGATCTGGGCTAGGTTATTCATGGCTAACAACAGGCAAGACATTTTAATGTTCAAGGTTGCTGGTTTAGGGTTAGGCATGTGGGTCTGATTTGACCTCAAAGCAACACACTCAGGCTGCATATAGTCCTGGAAATGTAAAGTCTTATGACAAAATATTTTTGGTGACTCATGTTCTTTCTTACACTGCTGGGTATCTAGAACGTCAGTCCATTGAGCTATAATATTAAGCAGAGAAGTAGTGCTACTGTGTTGTGATGATCAACAAAAGACACGTGAAATATAATTAAATCTTTCCAATTCAGCTATTTAATTTTCAGTAACACACTATATCTGACTATCCAGGAGGCTACTCAGCCACCACGAGAAAGTTTAGCTGACAATTAAGTGCCTGTAGAAATATCAATGAAACAGTGTCAAGCAAAACTGTATATATGTATGCACACACATATGGTCTTTAGGAGCCCCAGTTCTGTTGTAAATTATGGAATGTAAAAAAGTGTAAAATTTGGCTCTGTGAATGCTCTAAGTATATAATAACTTAGATTAATGCAATGTATAGTTCAAATTATTTTTTGCATACAAAAGGTTGTTGGTAAAGCTCTTCAAAATGTTGGTCAAAGTCAAAATATCATAAGGAAGAAGAAAAGTTGTTCTATATTGCTTTAAGACAAATCTTTCAATTTCCACTCCCTACCCAAAGAGAAAACCTGACAACTTTTTTCTTCTACAAACTTTACATTTTTTAGAATTTACATCCAGTTAAGTTTGGTTCCAACATGTCACATAAAAATTAGAAGAATCAAAAACTTCCTTTCTGATCTATTGTAGTAAAATGTTGCAAGAGGACAGGGAAGAATTAATTCTTTTAAGTTTGGAAAGCAAATGGAGGAAAAGAAGGAGGAAGAACTGGCCATTCAGCAAATATTCATGAATCATTCATGAATACTTCAGGTTACCATGAAATTGTACTTTTTGGCACCCAGCTAAAAATAAATGGAAACTAAAAGCAAAGCAAATGCCATGTAAGGAGAGGGTCACCAAGCTAATAAATCTGAAGCCAAGTTTTGAAAGGAAATTTGGCACCCTTCAAGGCACACAGGTAACAAAAGAGTGAAAAAAGGGATAATTAAATTTTAGATACCTTTCAGAAAATTTAAAAGCTATCATCCTTCAGATTCAAATAGATTCTTTCCCTCCTATTTTTGTAATTTTGTGAAAGAAGTATGCTGTATTGAGAATATCTATTTTCACTCTTTCCTTTTTCTGTATGTTTCCTTTCTTGATGTTTTCCTTTCCTCATTATTTTAAAATGCAAGACTTCTGAGAATTCTGAAGTTAAATATTTGAACTCACTTTACAAGATCACAGGAGTTACTTCTTTTTTAATTCTTTCGTTTCTTCATTCTATTATTTAATGTTATCAGGTTGAATGGAATTTTTTTTTTTTTTTAATAGCTAAGAAGAAAAAACGGATGGGGAAAAATAGATAAAATTTTAAAAACTTCTACGTAACAGGATTGTGGCTACCTCAAAAAAGTTGCATAAGAACATGTCTGTTCATCTGTGATAAATACTATCTTCGCTTCTTACTAAGGAATCAAGTCACTCTCAGAGGACTTTTGAGCAGCTCTACTTCCCGCTGTGAAGAGTTTAGTGCAGCTCTCAGCAGTGCAGCCCAGAGTGAAACTCTTTGCAACTCACTGTTGCCTTGAGCTGAGTAATATTCTGTTTTGAGCAGCAGCTCCACAGCCTAATTCAGTACTCCTTCTCTCTAAGCAAGGAAAAGTCAGCAGAACTATACCTCTTCATTTCTCTGTAGGCAATGTGAAAATGGATCTTAAATGCTGTTACGCAATGCCTCGGGATGGTCTCTTGTGCAACATCTAGGGGAACTGTCTGGAAAAATGGCTCTCTTCAGCCTGTACTGTCTTGTAACTACATGATTTGGAAAAATTTAAAAAGACAGAAGAAAGTGATCATTTACCAGATAGATTTAGTCCTTTAAACTATGTGCAAATCACTTGTCAAGATAGGTCCTTTTATGCTCTTGTTAGAAGTTATTCAGTGATACAATGTTGGTTCAAAAAGATTTAATTATAAAGGTGTCTCAGGAAATATTTGTTGTGACCAAACCAGTAATGTTCTGCTAATCAGCCCTAAAATGCAGAGCTGGAAGCAATTCTTTGCCTACATCAGCTGAACTAAATGTTGACCATGCAGAAGAACAGTGACCTCACTGTCTTTCTGCCATCAGAATGATTTGTTTGCTTGGCCCTGGGTGTTAGCCTTTTCTTTTCTCCATTTTATTCCAAAATATGTTTGCATGAAAGTATTACAGTTTGTGTATAAAGAATTCTGTCTACCCATATTAAACTGGCAAAGGATTAAAAGCATGAGACATCCTTTTTATAACAGTGCTCAGTCCAATACAGGGAATGAGAAACAAGACCTAACCTGTAACCCAGCACTTCTTGAGAGCTTCACAAACTCTCCATCACCCAGGGCTAACCCAATTATTTCCACATGGCACAAATTAAGGCACAGAAGGATAGTAGGTAGGTGTAGACTCATCCATTCTTCCCTGTCTCACTGCATTTTTATGTCACAATCGGATCATAAGGGAAGCAGAGGGAGTTCTTCATACATCTGCATCGCTTTTAGGTTGGGATTATATTCTGTGTTATATTATCAGGGAGAGATCAGAAACATTCCCTGATTGTATGTGAGCTGGAGTTGGAAACCAGACCCATTCAATCTGGAAGTTATCTGTACTCTTGAGCAGAGTAAATAACCATCAGTCAGTACAACTTACTTCAGGATAGCTTCTCTGCTGCCCATCATTGCCACACAGACGATTTTATAAATTAAGTTCTAAATACTGTTGTTCAAAGGTATTTTTTCTTTCTTTGCAGGGAATTCTCTGGCCAATGTTATGCGTTAGGTGAGACAATGCACAATGACAAGAGTTCCTTCTGTGAACCTGTTCAGTTTATCCAGGAGAAGGCAGTCATCAGAGGTACTGGAGAGGTTGGATTCTGAGGTAAGTAAAGCCACACATTTCTTTTTAAAATTTTCATCCTGCTTATCCTTTTTCCTCCTTTTATGGGCCAATGCTGTGTTCAGCATAGCTGGGTTTATTACTCCTTCTCCATGTTATATACTTGTTTGCCTAAGAGGCTATTGCCTTCATGCTGAATTATCCAGTTGGACTTCTCAGGCAGCCAACTCTCACAGTGGTTTACTTTCAAAATGCACAACTCGGCGAGAAAAGGACAAAACCAGAAAGAAAGCCCTAAGTACTTGACTCCTTGCTTTAATTGCACATCTCAGGCTTTTATTTTAAATGCCCAGAGAAGTTATCTTTATTATACTGTTTAGCTTAAATGTTGCTCCCAGATTAATATCTAATTGAAAAGCAGCTATCATTTTCTCCTCGTAGAAATTATTTTTCCTAGTAACAGCCTTCAAAGTATCTAAAAATATTCTTGCTATACAGAGCAATAAATGTTTGCAGATATGAATCCCATTATAATTTATGGTGATTAAAACATGAAATAGGGTTTGGTATTTGGTCTTTGAGACTTTTGCTGTAATTTGAAACAGACAGACCTAAGAGCAAATAATGATATCTATGTCTCCTTAACCTCAGGGCTTCAAAGTGTGATGGGGATAGCTAATATCTTCTTAAAAAGAGACTTAGAAGATATCAGATATTAGGTTTGTTGTTATCCTCCTTTTTACCTGACGTGTGTGTTTCATTAACTATTCTGACCAACATACTACCAAGGAAGGGGTTAAGATAGTCAGTGGATGATGACACGTTTTTAAGAGAAGAGAAAACATGGAGTTATCAGTCCTTCACAGTTTATTTATATTATTTTTTTCTTTTCCTGCAGCAGCATATATACAAAAAGATTAAATGTGCAGGTTAAATGGGAAAGACTCCAGCATGCACCAGCCTCCTATAAATCACATTTTTGTCAGGTTTTTTTTTTTCCTGTTTTTTTCCTGTTTTTGTTTCTTTTATTGTTTTGGGGTTTTTTGGGGTTTTTTTTTGTGTTGTTTTTTTTTTAAGGAAAAAACCTATATGCATACCTCAAAGAAGAATCCTAAGGATCTGTGTCAGGTTATGTTCTTAGGAGAGCCCTGAAGCACGTCCATCAATCTGTATCTATGCCAGGCAGAAATCAGCTATAAAATACACTACATAAGGACGATTTTTCTCACACTAAGCCATTCTTAAACACTCACGCAGAAACCTAACAAAAAGCTAACACAACTTTCTTCCACAAATGTTCCCAGATAGAAAGTGACTTTATTATTTATCTATGCAGTTTTTCCTTTGTACTGAGATGGACTAGAACACCTTACACAGACAGACAATTAAAAGGTGATTATCCTAAAGTTCTTGCTTAATGCCTTTCAGATTTGTCATTTGACAGTGTTTGTAGGGATTTGTTTGTGTCTTGGTTAACAGGTCCAATTTGAATATGTATTTGGTATTCAGAGAAACAAACCATAACTAATTTCAGGCATAAGGCTTCAGTTGTATTGCCAGGTAGATGTACCTGAACGCATGTGGTTATTCCAGGCTGTCCTTTGTCTGTCCTTTTCCATAGTGCTAGTGATAAGTGGATATGAGCTTTATGGGGAGGAAAAAAAAGAAATTATAGAAAGAAACCCTTTCATAGCTGCAGAGTCACCACAAGAAGCAGCTACTTGCGCTGTGGGCTACACACCATGAATCAAATTCACTTGAAGTCGGTGGGAGTTTTTCAGCCACTGCCAGACAGCGCTGGCATGGGCCCAAAAGCACACAGTTGTGGTATTTAAAAATACTTTGAACAAGTAGAGTATTATGGCAAGAGCTTTTCTAGGCTCAGACCAACCAAGTCAAGCTGCAGTAAGGGAGTCAGTTATTTCCCCCATGCAAATACACATGCTCAGGAAAAAGAGAAAGAGAGACACAACACAGAAATGGGAAAGTGGGAAAGTATTAGGGTGACTTTGTAGTGTCTCAGGGAGAAATCCAATCAACAGTAACACTTGTGACTCTCCCACCTATTTTTATAATTATATAAAAATAATACATTTTTATGTAATGTTGAAATATAAGTTAGAGTTATTGAGCATTTGAATATAAATAGGTTAAAACAAAAGGAATGACAAATAGTTTTGGGGTTTTTTTTTCAATGAAGGGAACATGACTTTGAAATAATTTGCAATAATGCTGAATTTCTTTAAAAAGTATATTACCATAAAATATTTCAATGTCAATGAAATTGCTTTTTTCAAAAGACATTTGTGCACCTAAAGGAAAGCAAAAAAGGATTTACTATCTTAAAGATGGACATATCTTTGGGCAAGTAAGAGAATCTAAGGCATTACACTCCATTTCTTCCAAATACTGTGCTCTTGGAGATTTGTAATGTGTTCCTCACCTTTATTTCTCTCACCCTACTCTTCCTCTGAAGGTTATAAAATCACACTGAGTGTAATATTTCATGTAATGAACACCCACACAGAACAAAAGTGGTCTAGGTTTTCTGGGTACGGTTTATCAGTACATTCAAAATTACTAGAGGAAATGGCCTTTATAAGCAAAAGGAAAAAAATCTCATCCATGTAAGTGTCTCTGCTCATCTGATAGCAAGAAAAATAGCTACATTATCAGCATTGAAGACAGTCGTTAGAAATAGGTGAACTACAATTTGATGGATTGATTTATTTTAGGGTAACTAGCCAAGATTTCAAAATATTACCAGATCAAGATGATTTTTCACTTACCAATTTTGGTTGCAGAACATGAGCATCTGGAAAGTTTTATGTGGTTTTTTTTTGTCTGTGGGTTTGTTTGTGGGTTTTTGGTGTTTTTTTTTTTTCTTTCCCTCAAGTGTAGCTATTGCAACTAAACTGAAATCTAGTTTGGGAAAAAATCTGATTTTTCAAATATAAATAATTCATAGTTGTTGTCTTTGTTGGCTTTTTTTTTATTTCTGAGAATTTTTTATCTCTTAGAAATTGCAGCAGACAGTGATCAATAGGCACGATGATTATTAGAACTGTAGTTGTTGCTATACACGTAAACCATGAGACTTCAGTGTGGGAGTATGCCAAAATTTTTCATAAGGTGGATACACTCCATCCCCAGAGAAACAATTACATTTTATTATAAAAGAATTAGTTCAAGTCTGAGATGAATTGAGTGATTATTTGATACATCACTCTGTGGTTCTTTGTGCTATCAGATCCATCGTGAAGAAGGCTGTATGTAGGCAGATAATTCTAGGAGGAGGTAGCATTTTTGTTATGCATCTCAAAAGGACTAAAGCTTGTGAAAATGCCTGCCATTTACCACTTTCATTGACATGTTGAAGAGAATATGTGAAAAATATGAGCTTAACAATATTTCAATATATGTTGCTGGCTCGTTCATACCCTGCCAGGTTCAATACTATAGTTTTAGAAGTTCAGGATGCCAGAAGCAGGTAATCACACTCCATGTTGAACTTATGCACCCTTGTTTATCGGCTTACAAACAAAAGCCTATTATTAAATGCAAAGCTAATATCAGTGCCAAAAGTGAAAGTGAAAAATCTGTGACTGAGAAGACAAAGAATTCTGAAAGTTAGAGTTTCTATGGCAATGTTGACTTGGACAACCTGTTACAAAAATTAATAACCTCTATTCCTTTATGGTGGGAGGTACAGGTAGTGAGAACACTGGTGGAATAAACATAGACAAACACCCACAGCCTATCTGATCAAGTCTGCTTTGATATCATACGCAAGTCTGTCAAGCCTTGTTTAGAAAAACAGCGAGTAAAAAGTACACAGTTAAGTACATTACAGGTTCTGTGCATTACCTCATGGAGTATAAATTGGTTTATACATGCACATGCCATCCAGCATAGCACATATAGTTACCATGCAATCCCTACACTGTTTTCACTTGCAATTTTAAAGGATGTTCCTGCAGTCAACTATAGAATTTGCTCTGTTCTTTTAACCTCATTTACTTCAGTTCTCAGGAGGATTGTTTCCTGGAAAGTATTTGAGAGGAGTTTACCTGTATGTAACTAGGTACTTCCTGTATCTGAGGTATATTGCAGTGTAAACCAAGAATAAAAAACTCATTACTAGGTACTTTAATGAAGACCTTGTATCATTAATTTATCCCCAGCAAGAAAACTGTCTCCATGGTCCCAAAGTTTTCCCAGAGGGAATTCAGTATGCATAATGTAAGACAGGCATGAAAATATTTATGAAGTGTAATGAAAAGCATCTGAATGCCAAAAAACCCTTACAACTGTAATTTCGAGGTGCACTAAGTATTGTCCTCTGTACACCTCTGCTTAAATCTTCCCTCAGAAGTTTCTGTATGCATGTCATCAAGACAGCTCCAGATTAATATTTTTAAAACATCTTCCATTCAAACTGTCTGGTCCTTCCTGAAGATCTCCCTTTTATTTGGGCCTGGGACCATGTATCCCAGGATACTCTAATTCTACACAAGTTTGGGAATACTTTGACCTTGAAACATATGAAAAAACATCACAGCCCATACTAGAAGGTCTTGATATCAAGTCACAGCTGTGATACTAATTCACAAAAGCTTTGTCCATTTTAACTGACACATTGTCAGTGACAGATCATTATGATGTATATCCAAATCTTCATATTGTGACATCCCTTCTCCCAAGGCACCTTTGTTCCCAGAACCAATGCATCTGCACTTAAGAAGTTCAAACAGTTGTCTCCCAGTAGAATCTCAACCGTGCAGTATTTTATCATAATTCTTTAATATGACACTACTGACATGTTGCATAATCCAGCAGTAAGATGAGGACCCTCGTGTTGTGAAACATCATACCTGAGACTGCTCCACCTTGCACAAACGATTGTTTCTCTAGGCTTAAAGTAAGGCTACCACACCAAAGCTTGACCTCTTTGTATCAGGTAAGGACCTGGCTCTTTTACCTGAAGTTTTCCCCCTCCTTCCCAGAAGTGTCATCTGAAATCAGATGATGATTCCAAGAGCACCATTGACTTGTCAGCAAATGAGCAATAGCCCAGCACTGTAACTCCTGCCAAGTAACTGCAGAGAAGAGGAACTTTTTCCTGCAAATGTAGTAGGTTTTCTTGCATTTTTAGTAAGTCCCAAGATCTATGGGCAGCTGACCCTCAATGTCTGTGAAAATTGTCCCAGTATGGATGGAAGAACTACATCTATCTTCATGGTGTTGTTGGGTGTGAGAGGCATGGTTTAAGACCAAATTAACCACCCATGTTCACTGTTTACCTGTAATGACCCCTGCAGTCTGTTCTGGAGTAGACCTCAGGACATTTTCCAATGGGTGAAAAAAAAAATAAGATTTTTACAAGTGGAATAGAGTTGAGACTATCCTCAGGACCATATGCATATTATCTCCACATAACCCATCTGTCACAGATAGGCAGATAAACAGTCCTTCCTGGAAAGACCACAAAACATCCTGATGCAAAACCATATGGGATTTATGGACAGCTTGAACTTCTTGCATAGGAGATTCTATCCACCTTTCTCTAAAGTATTACAGTCTGCAAGGCAAAGTTTACAAAAACAATCTTTAAAAACACCATATAGTTTATGGTTTAGCTTGAGAGAATCGACACACCAAATAAAAGGCAAGGAAGCAGAAAAGCATGTCATTCTCAATGTAGCAAGCTGTTTTATGAAATGCAAATAAACAATTGCAAAGCATTTTGTTGTCTGAAATGTTTTTTTATTAGTCGAATGGTAAACACTCCTACCACTCCTTGAAATGTTAGAGGTGTTAAGCATTAGATATACAGATCAAATGGAAAAGTTGCCTTATTCTTCTAACAGTGTCAGACACTGAAATGTTTTTTGCCTTTATTATATTAATATTCTTCAGCAATCTCAGTATGGATATAATACCACTTTCCTTTACAACCCTCCTCTCTTCCTGTGCTTGACTGGCTTCATGTATTTCAGGAGGAGAATTCAATACCAATAATCATCTTAAAGAAAACCTTCTATGGTCCCTTCCAGCTGGTGGAGATGTGGTTTGAGGTACAATGAATAGTTTCAAAAGCAATGTTGTATTGTAAAACAAGATCTTTCTGAGAGGCCTGTAAACTCACTCATGTTTGGAGTTGCCCTGCAATGTCATTTAGCTTCTCAGTACCTTTTCAAGTTCTTGTAGAATTACAGGGATAATCAAAGGTACAGGACTGCATCAGCATGATGAGTGTAAAAGAGACCAGCACTTTTCAGCCTGGAAAAAAGATGAATTAAGAGGTACATGACAGATGCCATCAGTAGCACATAAAAGATAAAAAGATAACAAGTCATTCATTGTCTCTTTCAAGAGAATGAAATACAAAGCAGGCAGATCCAAAATAAGCATGCATTTTCAAACTGTGCAGTTAAAACAGTACGCCTTGCCAGAGGCAGTTGTGCATCAAACTTTTAGAAGTGTTTAAAAGGCAACTGAAGAAGTTGAAGACATTTATAAAATAAATTCACCGTGGGCTACTAAGTAAAGGCACTTATGCTGGTTAGTGGGATTCTGAACAGAAATTTCCTCAAGCTGGGAGAAAACATTCCAGAAAAGAATCACAGCTTATTTCCCCCACTCCTATACTTTTATACACTTATCAAATACTGGTCATGGTGAGTGACAAAATACAAGTTTAGATGCATACTTCATTGATGCACTACAACCATTCCTATAGTACAACTGTGTGGAAAAATATCATATCCTGCCTGGAAAAGATAAAGAAAAAACCCCATATTTTCCTGTCAGGAATAAACTTTACTGAATGCCTTTCAACCTGACTTGGAGTATGGAACAGTACTGAAGCATACACATTGATAAAGAACAAATTCATTTTCCTATATCTGACCTTATGTAGATTCTGTACAAAGAAATCTGACCAAACACTTTGCGGAGTTAAATCAAGATTGCTTGGGACCCCGAAATACAGTCTCTTCATCCAGGAAAGAGAGGGATTTCAAAATCTTGAAGATAGCCTTGTTGTAAAGTAGTTATCAGTCTCTAACAAGAGTTTCTCTCCATTGGAGCACAAGTCTTATGAGGNCAATGCCTAAACCCAGGGGATGGCAGAACCAACATGAGCCTTCTATTTTCTACCTTTAGAGATGGATGGGTGTTAGCACTGTATGCATTGGAGACCACCAACAAAGCGAGCCATCAGATGTTACCATAGCATTCAACAGGTTTGTTGTCATATACCAGTTGAGGGCTGCTACCACTCAGCAGCTATACTAGCAGATTGAGGGAATACTTTTGGTCCTGTCATCCATTCTTGCTTAAAAAAATTTGCAAGGGAACCCCTAAAATAAGATTGAATAAGTAGTCTGGTTTATGACAAGAATTGAAAGTACAGAATGAAACATCATCCCTAGTTAGCACAGTACACCACTATTTTCAAAAGAGCTAGAATACTTTTAGAAATTCACTTAGAATTTGCCAAAACTAAGCAAAGTTACAGTTAACTGAGATTAAGGAGATCTCATGCATCATTGAAAAGAACCCAAAATCTTGTATTTCTCCTTTACAGATCACTGAGGCCAAATTTCTCTCTAATGAAGATAGGTCAGATCCACCTCAGGACTGCCAAAATTACATGAGGGGAGAAATACAGGACAATCACATTACCTACTACTCCTTTCTGCCATTTTTGCTTGATCTTTCCCCAGTTGTCTAAGCAGTTAAATCTATAATATGTTAATATTGGGTTAGATTACACACAAGTCAATTTTTAATTTTTTTTTTTATTACCAAGCCAGTTTTTCTTTGAGGTTCCTGGTTCAGCAGCTCTGTCGTCTGTTGCCTGCAAGGCAGGTGGAATTTGAATAAAGACTAAGGTGGAAACAGTCACTGCATGGCAGTATATTTCTTCCTATGAGTGCAAGTTAAATAACTATCACCTGTAACATAAATAACTATAACCTGCATAACACAAACTCCACTGGAAGTTCCATTACTCAGTGTCAGAACTGGGTGTCTATCAAGCTAAAATACGTTCTTCAGGATTCAAAACAGGTAACTGATAGAACTGTTCTCACCTTGTTGTAAAGAAAGTTGGGTCACAAGTCATAGTACCCCTTATGTCTTAAAAAAATCTGCTATTTATAATGTAACTGTACACAGACTAGGACCCTGGAAAACCTGGCAATTTTGACTGAAGTCGTCTGTTATTACCCAGAGAATTCATCAGTGCTGATGTCATCCTTAACATACCTTATTGTCATATGACTGTACCACAGGAAAACTTCCCCAGCCGGGACAAAAAATAAATTTACATATCTCCATTGTTCTGTGGAGTACATTGTTCAAGTAGGTGTCCAGCTACAGAAAGTGGTAGCAAATTATGTAGTAAATTGCTGCAAATGTGCGTCTGAGATGTTCTCAGTGTCACATGTTCAGAATGTGCACCAGTAAATGATAAAGTTATTGGATCTAATAAAGAAGCATTGGTTGAAGGTTCCTGAGCCAAACTGCACAGGAAGATAAATCATCATGAGCTACCCTTTGGCTCAAAGAACATCTTTGAATTTATGAACTGTCCAGCTATCAATTCAAAACTAGCTCTTCAGGTTCACATAAATTGGAGATATTGGAAATGATAGACCTGCTCTTTAAAAATGACTGTTTGCATGTGTCTGACTTAAAGTCAAAGAATTCTGATGAGGAGGAGGGAATTTATTCTTCTAAATTGCCTGCATTGTAAGATAGAGCGTAGGCCCAAGTGGCTGCCTACAACATTTTTCAGTGTTACAGTAATGAAAGGAACTACCAGAAACTAACTCATCTGTGTTGCTACCAGGAAGACCAAATACTTCAAAAGCCTTGGAATAATTGCTCATATCTCTCCTCCCTCTTCTCTCTCACTTTTCCTGCAATTTCTCCTCTTTCTTATTTAATGAATCTTTATCAGTTGTGGAGTGAGGAGTGCCCCATTCAAAGTTTAAGTTTCTGCATAAAAATACAGGAAAAAGTCACACGGTCAGCTCTGTGCTCCTTGACAAAAACCCAAAATACCAAACTTCAGACTAATGTGTCCCTGGATAAAAACTTGATCTTCCACATTCATACAACATGCAAGGATCAGTCTCGTCTCACATCTTAGTGGACAGATATTTGCATCAAAGTTGAAGTGACAAATAACCCCTTTAGCACTCATAGCAGATGCATATGGATTAAGATGATCTATGCAGACAATGTAATTCATGCTTATATAATGCCTTACTGCATGGGATGTGTTTACATTTATAACTATGTCAAGATCTAGAACATCAGTTAATGTGAAAATCATGTGTTTAGGTTTGGTTAATACAGTGTAGATACTTGATAGGTCAAGTAAAAAAGTACATTCAGATTTTTCAGTATAGTATCTAAAGGTAGTTTAAAATTTTTAGTTAGTAACTACATTATTAATAATTTGATGTGCTTTTATTATAGAAATAGTTAGATAAAACACTTTGACACTTCGAATACAATGAAGAATTCCACCTGTTCTCCATTCTCTCCTTTTATTGCAAAGCGATTTATTACAAATAGCCTTGCTGTAACTTCTTATATTAGTAATTTTGCTACATATAACCAAGGATGTTCATGCCATTATGCTCATTGCCATCCTCTGACCCTGAAGGTTTTAAAGTATTTCCAGGAGGAAAAGAAGCATTTCTCTGTATACAGAACTTAAAAGTATAGTACTACCTTGCAATAAAGACAAAAAAAAGTCTTGCTCTGCTGACCACTAATTCTTTTTCCCCTATTTTTTTTTTCCTATTTATCTTTAGACAGGAGTAAAAGAGGGTTTCGGTTATTTAGGAAAAAAAATCATGATTGTGTAATAGCAGGGCTAGATTGCTCAGCTGGAGGGGAACATCCTGGGAACCCAACCTTCTACCAGCGAGGTTTACCTGATTATTAGTTCATGTAACATGGATATTTACAAAAAGCCCTTATAACAAAGACTGAAAAAAAAGTCTGAGCTAGTATCCTAACTGCTAAGTCATTGGAATTTGACTCCAAGGTATGCAAATTATTTTTTTCCTGCAAAATTTCTTTCAAAAAACTCTGATTCCCTGTTTGCATTCACACATGCATGTGCAGCCTCAAGATCAATGCAACATGAATATGTTTTATTAAGATTATATATAATCCCACAACTTTTATTTTCAGTTGATGGATAACAAATCCCCATCTTTTTGTACTCATGCTGGTGCATAAATACACAAACATAAAACAAGTTCCTACATAGAATTCTAATTCCTAGATAATTAAAGAATTCCTTCACAAATAACCTCAATTCCAAGGCAGTTGAAATCAACCTAGGGTTATAATACACACATTATTTATTTTCCCTATGATTGCTAAACCTGATTTAATCTGTTTATAAAGGAGGAATT
The DNA here is from genome assembly GCA_013400755.1 of Pelecanoides urinatrix. Taxonomy (NCBI): domain Eukaryota; kingdom Metazoa; phylum Chordata; class Aves; order Procellariiformes; family Procellariidae; genus Pelecanoides; species Pelecanoides urinatrix. The sequence goes on from VZTQ01015567.1 coordinate 173,733, forward strand.
CAGTTTTATTTACCTTTTGTTAAAAGAGATCTGTTGTGTTGCAGAATTTTTCATCTTGAAATTGTGACCCTTGCATCTTAAATGGAATTGAGTGAGAAAGAAACCCTCCTCTGAATTAACCACAGTCATATTTCATCTATTGTTGGGCTTTATAATCATATTTTCTACCCATTATTAATTTGTAATTAAGAAGCAATGAGTAAAAATTATTGCAAGATTTCATTTCTGCCCCAATTAACATTTTGGATTTTGCTTTGGGGTCTTCATTAGAAATAAGTTATCAAACTAAATGATATGGCAAGTTATCTATATTTAGCAACCTATAATTTTAGCTTATATTTTACTGGTTGAAAACATGAGCAACTGACATCACTGCAGACAGCAGGAAAGAAGAATGAACTAATATAAAAATCCCCAATAGCATGCATTAATCTTCCCTGACTAAAACCTTCTGCCTGGCCTTTCTTTGAAAAGTCAAAGATCTTCAAACTGATTAAAACTAGAGGCAAGCCTTTTTTGCATATATTTTGAACAAAAAACAAAAACTACCCTAAACTTTAGTCTTAAATTTAGCTGTGATCAATTCTCAGATACAGTTATTTACCAGTATAGAATTCTTCCATTTTTATTCCATACTACTCAAAATATGACCATCATGGAGTCCGGTTTTTATAAATTACAAAGTATGCTTGCATTTACTGGATTTCATCAGATGTTCTAAAATTGTTCCTGAAAACGTGATTCTGGCTATATTACTAAGTTTGGTAGAGTTTTGCTGTTAGAAATAAGGCATGTTACATGTCTATTCTGAGTAGACAATGTACATCTGTTAAATGGAGAGAGTTCCTACGGCATTTTGAAAAACCAGCTTTTTGCTTTTTCTGATCACTGCAACTGTGTTCTTCCATATTCTCACTTATTTCAGTGGACTTCTAAAGTACAGAAGAGCTCACAAAGAATGACACAATGGATAAAGGGAAAGGAAATAAATCAGAACAAAGATATGGTAAATAAAATGTAGGCAGAAACATAACCAAAGCAACCTTGATACCCAAGAAGCTCAAAATCAGTATAGAGGTTAAAAGCAACTATTAAGACCTAGAGGGAGAGGGTAAGAACTAGAAAAGTCAACACTAGTCTGATTCATCTCAAGTCATTGCAAGCTCCACTCTTCCCTTGAATATCACAGGTAGTGAATTAATAAAAGCCTACATCTATGCTCAACAGTTTTCCAAGCTGCTTACAGGATTTTTATGGTCAATGCAATTCCCATCAGAAATTTGCCTTCAGAACTAACTACATTTAGAAGTCAGTTTGGAAGTCTTATATGTGAGAACAGGGACCATACTTTATACCAAGTATTATACCAGTTATTCCAAACAGAAAGAAATCATTTCATTTAAGACACTAATAAAAGTCAGAAATCTTCATTGGCTCAATAGCAGGACATAGCACTACCCAGTCAGTGTGGTTTACTGAACACAAGCGTCTTACTATGAAGTGACTGCTTAGCATAACAATGAATTTAAAATTAGTGCTGACTGGGATATTTTTGATGTAGAATCTGACTTCTGTCCCTCTGTCCAGCTGGAAACAGATGATATCCACTCTTGGTATGAAATAATACTACAAAAAAGACTGTTAAACACAGGATTAACATTGCAACAGTTTTATACATTATAACTTCCAACTAGTATAAGTTGACAGGCACCTGGGAGTTCTGCAGTGTTTTGCAAATACTAATTTTAATACTCTGTAATAAAATTGTTTATGTGATGCGTTGGTATAATTGCTTGCAGATACAAATTAAGAAGTTATTTCCTAAGCTGTGAAGAACTGAAATCCTATAGGAGTTCAGTAGGAGAAAATAAATACTGCAATATATTTTGCAGAGCATTTTAATGCACCATGTATCAAATATATCAGAAGAAATGCACTACTTCCCTTGGTTTCCTGGATTCACTCCTAGAGAAAATAGGGTTACCTTCTGCTAACCTAAGCTGCAATCCAGTGTCCTGGACTTAATACTTTGTATTTTATCTCTATAGGTCTCGCCAAGTGTATGAAATAACACTCCAAATAATATTGGTGGCGCTGGCAAAAAAAATGCTTTATAGCTAGAATTGGATAAGGCTAAGGCAAGCCAATGAGCACCATAACATCTGCCTGAAGTCAAAGTACTCTTGCCAACACTTTTTGCCAAATGCCAGTTATGATTCCAAAAGATGCAGAGTAAGCGGGGTCCTTTAAACACATACAAAATATCTCCTGTCCATAGCCAGACTTCTTAGAAAGAATACAGTTGTTTTCTGTTTACACAGATAATGTTTAGCTCTCCTGATCAACCCAGCTGCAAGGACCTAAACATCTCTTCATAACAGGTTTGTAAGACTTTAATGAATTATACAACTAATATTACTGAGTTGCTGTTCCCCCAATGTTCCCGTTGCCCCTGAAGAACCCTTTTCAAAGAGCAGGTCTTTGGCTCTACTGAATGTCTGTTTAGATTTATACTTAATAACAGACTTTTTAAAAGCAACATGAACTTCTAAATAACTCAGACCAGGGTGATTGTTTGACCTTGAATAGAAGTGCCATAGCAGACCTTATGTCCACATACCCAAACTCTTTGGTTTTTTCCTCAGAACTGTCAGACTACATCCAAATTGCATATGGAAACAGCATGTGCCACATGCTATGCCTTGAACCAAGAACAAACATCATCTGGGAGAGTTGTGTGTTAACTGGCACAGGTCAGGACTGCACCAGAGTGGACTGAACAGCTTGGATCATCACAGGCCAGTGCAGGAACCCAAGGCCCACTTTATTTGCTAGTAAAGATGTAGCTTAAGAGATCAAAGAAAACTCATTATAAGAGATAATTTTCTCTGGATTTCTAAGCAGTGCACAGGTCACAAACACATGGAAGCAACTTTCATGTACAAGGAAAAAACCAAAACCCAAAATCCCAGGTGTATCTCTACCTGGTGGTTGCACAACTACACGACTGGTTGCAAGGCAGACTTATTCCTAACATGAATTTTTTTTTGGAAGTGATATCTCTATTATACCTGCCATTCTGCACTTACTAAGTCTCTCTAGGAAGCCTTTTTTGAGCTAGAGAATGAGTTGTTCATTTAATACTTCTGCAATAAAGATACTTTCAGATTATTTCTGTAGATACAATGTGCAAAAGGGCACCACTGATGGTCTCATCACAGCTTGAGAACACACGTCAAACACTTCCAGTTCTAGCAACTGAGCAATGTCCAACACATCAGCCATCGGGGCTAAGCTCTACATACCTTACGTTTCCAGCTTTTTGGCAACTGTGAGCTTGGCTAGTTACAGACTTCAAGATAACTAGAGAAAATTTGTATCCAGATTATCAAAGTACCTGCCTCGGGAATGGCACGTGTATATAAACTTCATGAAGTAATGTCTTCATAAGGAAACTATTTCCAAGACTTGCTGCCAATTTCCAAAGGTCATAAAAATACTGAAATATCTGTCATCTGCTATTAATGCAGCAGCAGTGCAGCTACAAGCAGGTGCAGTTCACCTACCCCCTGTTGTAGCCATGTGCTAGCACAGCAAGGACATACAAAGCCTGAGGTCCAGCTTCCACTCAGTGTGTTGGCAATCAAGCTGGCAGGAAAGTTTGATTTTCTCATTTCTGTAGTTCCGATTATGTCCAAACCAGGTTAAAACAAACAAAATTAGTATAAACTGAAAAATAAAAAAATTGTATTTTTCTGGAATACTATTATCACCTTTGAATATGTTTGAACTCCACTTTAGTACCCACACTAGGTTTTAGAAGAGGTCCAGGCTTCTTTATATCTTAACCATACCACCCATCAGCTGGTGATTCAACACTAAAAAATGCTAATAAGAATGATGCAAACTTTTCTGTAAAGTTTTAGAGGAGGTAATGTCACTGGTCTTAAAGTTAGTCTACCACAAAAAAAGAGGTCAAATAAGATTGAGTAATATGTTAAGTTAATGTTAAGACAGCTAGTAATGTCTGCAAAAATGCTTCTAGAGCATAACATCATTTTAAGTTTGCTTCATCCTATTACAATCAGGAGAGGTATCTCCAAATGTCATTTTACAGAGGAAAATTAGGACATTCCACATATTCAGCAATGCCATATGCAATTCTAGGGTTCTTTTTTTTGGTTGCCTGAACTAACACTTCAAATAAGAATTTATTTATGGTAAGAAGCTGTATCTAAATTGTTTTTTGTAATTATTTGATGTTTTCTAACAAAGGTATTAAACCAGGACAAAAAGGATTAATCAAATATATTATCTCATACAGGTTATTTTACTCAGATCATAAACAATTGAACAAATTACCATAAATTAAACATTAGATGCACTTTTCCTTTTAATTCTGCATCTGCTATCAGACTTGATAAGACAAGAATCATCAGATACAAAGGTGTTAGGAGGAAAATAATTGCAATTAAGTTTAACAATCAGCAACCAACACTTCATTACAGCAGAGAAGAAATTTCATGTTAATGAGAAGGCACATCTTCTGAGATGGGCAGTTTCACAGCTTTAAAAAATAAGAACTCCTTTTCTTTCTAGGCAAACAACAAAAAAGTTATTTTCCAATTTCTGAGGTCCTACTATATTACATACAACTACTACATTTGGATTCTTCTGCTTTCCAAACAAGACTAGCAGATCACTTCTCTGGCATTAGACTAGGATTTCAGAGTTATTTTGCTTGTAGGCATCACATGAAGAACCATGCTATTCCAAGTGCTAGTTGCCACTTCACTTTGCAGTTTTGTTTCTTTTTTGGATATTACTTTGAAGACATTTGCATACTAGCAGTAAATGTATCATACTTTGGAATACTACTACATGCCATATATCCACAAACATCAGCTTCTACCATCAGCCTCTACTTGGTTCTCTGATGGTATAACTTCAAAAGCATAGTGCTTGGTATGAATTCGTGCTCTCTTAATATTTCCACTGTTCCCACATTCAGCTACAATTACCCTGACTGCATATGGAGCTCTCTTAATAATTTTATATTATAGACATGGATTCTTATTATAACTTTCTTTCCTAGATGAAAGGTCTTTTAGCACAGGTCACATTGTATTTTCGCCTTTTTCATTTAGTGGATTCAGCTCCCAAACATCACTGCTGATGTTAAAACATAATGTGAGTTTCAGTGAAGCTGGGAGATTGTGAAATCAGCTGGATATACACTTCAGCACTGAACAGGCTTTTTTAATTAAAAAAAGAAGGAAAATAAAGTCAAAAAGTTCCATTACCAGATACTGGAGAGACCTAAAATAGACTGTTCAAGTCAAGTGAATTGTTAAAGATACCTTTTACCCGTGTTAGACCATGCCCTTTTTCAGTGGTTGCTTCTCCCTCTGCTATCAGCTGTCTTAAGAACATACAGCTGAACACAGGCCAAAAAAAAAACCCTGAAATAAGCCAGCACAATTAATTTCTGCAGTACGTAGTGCACTTTCAACCGCATCAATATCTCCTGGACCCATTAAGAGCTAAAAGACATACTGTATTTTATGTCAGGCAGTTTGAACATGCCCCTAGACAGCATGCATGATCAAACCGCTATGAGGTGTATACTGTGTTACTACCTTGCCAGAAGTGCATGAAACCCAACTGGCCACTGCCAGTCCAAGTGAAATATATTCTTTTTCAGAAACTCATTGGATCAAAGAAATTGCACTGGCAGTTGCATTTAGCCTGAATATTGCATGTTGTATCAACACGGCTAACACACTTTAATTATATTATGTGACTAGAATGGAGTCAGTGAAACTGTGTAGTGAGCAAAAATGTGCCTATACCTTAACAAATGTTGGGTGATGAGCTGGACTTGAAAGAAATAAACAGGGGAAAAACCCAAAACAGTTGCTTAACCATGTCCTGTTCAGAGCACAGTAAAGAAGAAAGAAAAACAAAACAAACCTGGCACTCACCATATGGCTAGGAATCCAATGACAGTAAGAAATTTTCTTCTGGGCTGGGAATCCCTTCTGGGTGGTGCTGGTGAGGAAAGTAGAAGTATATCCAGCTTTTTACTTGAGCAAAACCAGTGGAGGACCACAGACAGCAGGACATACAAACTGAGACTATACAGTTAATACAGTAGCTAGTATGGAAGAGGACCACAGAGCTGGCATAGCCAAGGAGACAGAGAAGTCGTTTGAGACTGACCTCAGGAGTCAGCAAAACAGCAGAGTACAGAACACAGAATGCAGTACACAACCCCTACGATACCTGGGACAACCACACGTACTGAACCGGGAGTCTCACCCACAGAGCACCTGAGGGAGGATCAGATGGGAAGCCAACACTGCTACAGACCGTCATCCAGATCACAGATGAAGGTGAAGCAACCCTCTGATCCTCAGAAAAAGACCACTCAACCCCCTCCTGGTTAAAATTCAAAACATTGATCATTACCCTTTCAGTTTGGCTGGTTTTTCACCCAATTTATATTCACACCTCTGTCCATGCATCACCAACTTGACAAAAAGGATGCTATGGAAGACCATACTGAAAATTTGCTGAAGTCAAGGTAAATGATATCCAAAAAAGAAAAGCAAAAAGCTTAGTCAGGCACAGTTTACCCTTGTTAAATTCACACTGCCCATTGGCAGTGTGTCACCTTCCTTTTGCTCATGTACCTGAATATGGTTTCCAAGAATACTTGTTATGCAATTTTGCAAGGAACTGAAGTTTAGGAGATTTATTTCCCTCCACGTTCTTTTCTGACCTCCCCCCTTTTTCCCCCAGCCCCTAACAAGGTAAGCACAACATCTTCCCTTTTTCAGTCATTAAAAACCTCTTTATCTCAATCAGTTGGTTCCTAATATTATTGAACCCTGGCAAACACACACTCAGCACAGCCCTGAGGGATTTAAGTTTTATACAAAAGCATCTTTCCCATCAAAAGATTCCCTAGGAGTTGATGTCACTCCACCCAGCTGGTCTGCAGACAGGCCANCATGGGAAATAAGGAGAAAGGAACAGGGGGGGGTGGTGGTGGGTGGTGGTGGTGGTGCGGAAATCTCACAAGCTTCAAGAAATAATAGATTTAGAAGGCTAAATTTCTATACCTGATATCTATAGATGTTCATCTTCAACCTTTTTCTCCTACAAGATCATTATACTTCAGGAATTTCTAATCAAATACAGATTTTTTGGAAAGAAAATACCTATAGAAGTGCTCAAGCACTTTTAAATTTAATCACTCTTCTTCTCCTGCATGCCAGTATCCCTAAGCTCTCAAAAACTGCTTCAGTGAGCTGCTCTGTATTATATAGGGACATAGACTTCTCCCACTTCCAGCAGGCTTTACTTGCTAATTAGCCCTTAATTAAAATGAGCTGCAGCTGGTTTGAGACACTCCCCTTTCCCCAACCCCAGTGCCCTGTTTCTAATTTCAGAACTAATAAAAGTTCCCACAAGCCAGCCTGGTCTGGTTACTTTTCTTAAGAGATTTATTCAACATTTCTTTAGTACTCTTTCCCCCTCCTCTCCTCTATTTGTCTTCTAAGTACATAATTTTAAGAATAGCTTTTTCTTCTTGGTTTTTTGTTTGTTTGTTTTTTTCCCCCCATTTGTTCTTTGCTGTTTAGGAAGTATTGTTGCAGTCAATTTTTTTTCCTTCTTTTTCCTAGCTTGGAAACTTATTTTAGTTGTTGATTTGATGAGGCTTTAGGTTTGAATAGACTGAAAGGCTGACAATAAAGCCCTACTAAAGGACAGTGCAGATGTCTTACATGCTTCCCAGATACTGCTGCCAATGCATTTTAGCTGAGGCTTGTGATGTCTGTTTCTGCCTTTCCACTCAATTGAACCAAATTCCTTTTGGGTCTTATAATAAGGACAAACATCTACCAAGGATGAAGCTAAAGCTCTCAAACTCAATTTGACCTTCCCTGGATTTGGGTATGTCTGCAGCGATGAAAAGGCTGGCCAGCCTCTTGGCTGTCTGCGTTGCTATGTCTCACCCTGTTTCTGAATATAAATCACTGAACAAACCTCATTTCAGCTTCCTTGTACTTATTTCCTTGTTATATTCCTGACTCACCCTCCCAAAAGTTAATCTGATGCAAGCCAAAAAACAAGCTCTCCAGGCAATGCTTTGAAATGGTTACAGTACTAGACAAATAATATCTCTGAGGATAATTTTAAAGNTTCAAAACATTGATCATTACCCTTTCAGTTTGGCTGGTTTTTCACCCAATTTATATTCACACCTCTGTCCATGCATCACCAACTTGACAAAAAGGATGCTATGGAAGACCATACTGAAAATTTGCTGAAGTCAAGGTAAATGATATCCAAAAAAGAAAAGCAAAAAGCTTAGTCAGGCACAGTTTACCCTTGTTAAATTCACACTGCCCATTGGCAGTGTGTCACCTTCCCTTTGCTCATGTACCTGAATATGGTTTCCAAGAATACTTGTTATGCAATTTTGCAAGGAACTGAAGTTTAGGAGATTTATTTCCCTCCACGTTCTTTTCTGACCTCCCCCCTTTTTCCCCCAGCCCCTAACAAGGTAAGCACAACATCTTCCCTTTTTCAGTCATTAAAAACCTCTTTATCTCAATCAGTTGGTTCCTAATATTATTGAACACTGGCAAACACACACAGAGCACAGCCCTGAGGGATTTAAGTTTTATACAAAAGCATCTTTCCCATCAAAAGATTCCCTAGGAGTTGATGTCACTCCACCCAGCTGGTCTGCAGACAGGCCAGATAACATTAAGGTTAAAAATTTTTATTCACTGCCTTGTGCTGTTCAATAATGCAGCCTTTTCTGATATACACCATCCTCAGATTTATAGAATTTAAGGAACCATAAAGAACAGCAAAACTCAAGCGAGTATGCTCTTTCTAAATACACATGCAGAACTCAAGACATGAGTACCATATTGCCATTCCTAGACAGGGAATACCTCTGCTATTATAATTGAGAAAAGTAGCTAATTATTCTCTGGTGAACCTCAAAAGACTAAACAAGCAGGTGGGTTGCTCCCTAGTTAGTTTTTCTTATCCCTTTTCATATCTCTAATAAATAGAATTCAGAGAAGCAGGAAATATCACTTAGGCACCTATTAAGATCTCACCTGTAAAAAAGATTAGATTTAGATAAACCAAGATTAAAGCAGATCTTGTAAACATAAAGCTACTCTATATTCTGTGAGGAGATGCAGATCATAGGTATCCAGGCAATTCAGAAATATCTCAGCACTAGGAGAAAACTGCTATCATTTTTAGTTATTGCACAAAAAGTGGTGTTACGTGCTACTCCATAGCAAATTAGAACTACCTAAATAACTAGCATAGGAAATAAGGAGAAAAGAACAGGGGGGGGTGGTGGTGGGTGGTGNTTTGTTCTTTGCTGTTTAGGAAGTATTGTTGCAGTCAATTTTTTTTCCTTCTTTTTCCTAGCTTGGAAACTTATTTTAGTTGTTGATTTGATGAGGCTTTAGGTTTGAATAGACTGAAAGGCTGACAATAAAGCCCTACTAAAGGACAGTGCAGATGTCTTACATGCTTCCCAGATACTGCTGCCAATGCATTTTAGCTGAGGCTTGTGATGTCTGTTTCTGCCTTTCCACTCAATTGAACCAAATTCCTTTTGGGTTTTGTAATAAGGACAAACATCCACCAAGGATGAAGCTAAAGCTCTCAAACTCAATTTGACCTTCCCTGGATTTGGGTATGTCTGCAGCGATGAAAAGGCTGGCCAGCCTCTTGGCTGTCTGCGTTGCTATGTCTCACCCTGTTTCTGAATATAAATCACTGAACAAACCTCATTTCAGCTTCCTTGTACTTATTTCCTTGTTATATTCCTGACTCACCCTCCCAAAAGTTAATCTGATGCAAGCCAAAAAACAAGCTCTCCAGGCAATGCTTTGAAATGGTTACAGTACTAGACAAATAATATCTCTGAGGATAATTTTAAAGGAAAAAAAAAAAAAGAAAGGAAAAATGGGGGAAAAAAGAAGTATTTGGATACATTCACTTAGGTCTGAGAGAGCAACTTGAAGTCATGGCTTACTACTTCCATTGAAAAAAAAGAGACTTATTTTCCACTTATATATAACCAATAATATAGTTCAGTCCACAGAGTATGAGAGCCAAAAGATGAAGAGACGAATAGTGGCTGCCCTTTCTCATTCTCTCCAGAGGAGTAGATCTTAAGTGGCACGTAATATTGAAAGGCCTTCCCTGTTTATTTGTTGGCAATGTGACAGACTCAGCTGCTGTTAGGTCCGAAAGGATGATTCTGGTCTGTGGAGCACCCAGCAAAGGGTGGCTACAAACATGCCTTTGTTAGTAACATTTTGCATGAACGGTGGTCTGGGCAGACTCCCTGTCTTCATCAGGAGGATTATAAACCTCTCCATTTTAGCCTGGAAGCTTAAAAAAAGCCAATAGAGAGTCTACAGCCTATAAAACTCTTGCTATATATAACAACAACGAAGTAATGATTGTTCTGCATTGGTTTCAAGCTGCTTCTGTGAATAGTACTGTGCAAAGTGGATAACCACCAGTGAAGCATCTGACTCACTGTCCATTGTTCTAATATCATGTTCCCTGACTTCACTTTTTGGCTTGTGAAAATGTGTAGTTGGTTGACTTCTGGCCAGCCAGGACCTTATGTTGTGATCACACAGTGTAACCGCTCCACCTTCGGCAAACTCTCTATATTGCATATGCCGACTGCAGTTTAACTCTGTAGACTTACTGCTGTTTCAAGAAGTTCCAGAAGGATTTTATCTCAACCCTTGAAGCATGTGGATCCAGATTATGGTTTTATTTCACTATATTTTCTATCATGCAATAATGCATATATTTCTCTCCCGGTCAAAAGTCAGAAGTTTGGGGTTGGTTTCCTTCCTGCCCTCCACATATGAACTAAAACTCAAAATAAATGATTCAGTAGACTGGTATGGATAAATTTTGAAACATTTGGTGTCAAACTAATTTTTTCAAATTCCATTTTAGGATAAAAAAGACATTACATCATTTCAAGGGAAAAATAAAGAAAAAAAGATACTTCATTCTGAAAATATCAAAAAGTAAAAAACATTGGCTTTTAATTCAAAGTAGGGTAATTAAAAAAAACACGTTTTCATTAAAACTTGCATATTCAGCAGAAATGATGAAACCTGTAAGATCTTTTAGTGCATTTCTGACCCACTCTCTTCTACTTTTAGAAATATATTAATCATTTTATCTCCTCTATTCACATTAATTTACTCAAGCCTCCTTGCTTTGCCACTCCATTTCTACCTCTTCCAGAAAGAAATACTGAGTTAGTTTGGGATACTTAACTGTTAATCTTCTTAGGAAATTCTAGTGCGATGGCCCTTCTTCATAATGCTTTTTGTATAGATGAAGGTAAAATTCCATAAATATTTAAACTCAAGAAGGAGGAAGGCAAAAGGAGGGACGAAGTACTAAAGACAATAAAAGTACCAGCACAAGCATTATGGGACCAGGGAGCTACAGGTTTTCCACCAATTGCATTGGGAGAAATAAAGTCCAATATGTGCATATTTCATTAATTTACCCTCAGCTTGCAAAGAAATATGTGGAAAATCCCTTAAAGGATGCCTGTATTCATTCACAATGGTGAAAGCTTAGACAATTAAACTCTTGATATTTAAACTGAGGCAAGATGAATCTCAGAGTGCTCTTCTTGGAAGTGTGTGATATAGTAGATACTGGACCATGGTGCCTTCTCAGCATACAGTTTTTCCAATACCTGCATATTACTTTGACCATTAGAAATCCCCTGGTGAGGAAAGAAATGTAAATGATTTAACCCTAATCAAAAATAAACAATATTAAGCCTTGATAAATGTTTTTTTCCCCATGTGTGTTTCCATCTATGAATCTCTTATGGGCTCAAAAGATCAGAATAAAAATTGTAAATAATAAAACATATTTTAAAATGTGCTTGTAAAAAGAACCTAACTTTGAGAAACTGCAGGTTGAGGGATGTATTCAGATCAGGTTTAACTTGTAGAGAATGCTTCATGCGGCAGCACCAACTGCCTCTTTGTTTTCAATTAGTTTTCTAAGTAAATGCAATGCATTTTAGCATTTGTCATGCAAAGAACATTTTTCATCTGCTTTTAATCTTCAGAATCCCAGGTTTTACCCTTGCTGATGATCATCAGCTGGGGTGACTTATTGCTGTAATTTCCATACCTCATGAGATTTTACTTTGAGTCTGAAGTAAAAAAAGTCCTTAAAGTTGTATGGAGAGGCAGTTTACTTTTGCCAATGATAATTATAATGCATTTTTTCCCCCCATCAGGATATATTCAAAGGTTGTCTCAATTTAACAGGTCCTCACAATTGGAAATCCCAGATATTTCTGTTTATGGACACACTTCAGATCTGTCAAACCTTATGCTGTTCTGTGCCACCTTTTCTCTATAATCTTTTTTTTTTCTTCCCTTTTATAACAACAGATACTTGTGATAAATTCACTGAGATACTTTTAATAGTATCCTCCAAAGATACTTAAATCAGATGATATTGAACATTTTGTGTGTAGTCGACAATACATAATCAATGGTTGATTGCACTCCCTGCCTCACATCTAAATATCGATCACACCAAGGAGCGTGGTCGGTTCCTTTTCCTTCACAGAGACTTTTCATTCACTACAAACAAATGCAGTCTACTGAATGACAGATCCTGCCAAGCTGCAGTGAAAAGTCTTCTTGAAACTTCAGCAGCCTTCATCACGCAAAGACAACACCTTCCCTTTCTTCCAAAAGACTCCTTCCAGAAGTTAATCCTGAATTCTTATGATGTTAAAGATAAATATTCCATAGGAATTTGACAGTTTTTTTCATGCTCTGCCTGTCTGAAGGGAATGATAGAAGGAAAAAGTCATATACGAATTTAACTACTTACTGGAAACATAGAAGAATAACTTTGAATAGAAGAACAACTTTGTGCAAGAAGCAGAAATGTTTCATTCAAGCAGATGATTAAACGTCTCATTGGAAGGGAATGAAGTAAGATGTTATAATCAATTTTAGGATCTGCAGTTAACATATAACTGAAATAAAATTTGTTATGGGAAAAGAATAAAATTTTTCTTTTTTTCTCTAGCACTCTGCATTTCAGGCAGTGAGCTAGAAAACACAAAAAGATATAAGACTGCCCTGCAGCTCCAGTAAGTTTAATCTCATTTTACTTTCCTGTAGGAAAAGACCCTGAAGGTAAAGGGCAGTGAACAATCAGTTCAGAAAATAACCAGATTCACTTTGTGTGGCCAGAGGTGAATACTTTTTTAAAAGACAATGAAAACTAGAGGAATTAATGAGATCTTATGCTCATTTTTTCAGCCATACGTATGATGATAAAATATAAGTATGGTGTGAAGGAAATATGGAAAGAAAATCACTCTAAATATCTACTGCAAAAGAAAGTAGCTTGAGTGAGGTGATGTGCATCCAAGGACAGTCGGTCTAGAATCTATAGAATTGTAAGTCAGAGGAAAGAACAGATTTCTTTATGTACAGGCAGTGCAGTTATTAATTTTTGTCTTTCTTCTACCTAGCACATCTTTTGTATTATTTTCATACATCTTACAAAAAGTGGTATTTAGAAGTGAGTTAAAAGAATAATTTTCTATCTGCAGGAAATTGGCATGTTTCAATATATTAGAAAATTCTGAATGTCTAATGGAATTGAGGGATCTGTTTTGGCATTGTTTGTAGAGTGAAGTTAAATATTCAACAGTACAGAAAATAAAACATTAGGAGAAAAACTTCTTGGCTTGTTGGACTGAAGTAATAATTTATTTCTGAAGAGTGTTGATATTGTGCAGTAATGTGGTATTACAGGGAAGATAATATAAGGAAGCTTGAGGTTCAAGTACTTTTGGTTTTTGTTCTCATCTCAGATTTGGGGATCGAAATGCATTTCATATGCTAGATCTGAATGCATCACATAATTTCTTCAGAGGACAGGTGCAGTACATTATGGGAAATGCAGTCTGTTTCCAGTCTATAGCACTGTAGTGCTATAGCAGTCTATAACACTTTGTAGAAAGTCAAACCTATCTCGCTACATCTACAATGTGGTACCACATGGAAATGTGGCACACTGTTTAATTGACTCAGAGCACAGTTTCAAGTGAGTTAAAAACAATACTATTTTAACATGGGTTCAAAATCATGTAAAATAAAGGTGTAATATTTTATAAAATGACACAATATAGTGTCATTTTAAGGAAACGGTATTGGCAAGGCTGAACAATCTTTCCTACAGTTGTGAGTGGGTGTGGTTTTGGGGTTTTTTTTGCTTTTGCTTTACCCAAGTTTTTCCACTTTCCCTACTTGAAGTCCAAAGCTGTTCTGCCAAAAGTATTTTTCTAAAATGACTATTTCTCAATTCAAACCACTGAGGTTGGTGTTTTAATATACCATTTTAATAAATCTTAGAAAAAATTGTCATCCTAGAAGTTGATAACAGGGTTCACTCCTTGTGTGTTCTTCAATGGTTAGTCACTCTCTGCAACAATTTCCCAGTTAAAAAAATGAGAATTGGAATGTTTCCCTTTCTCCCAAGTGTGTCATGAAGCAAACTCCTTTAGTATTTTGTAGGCATTCAGATGCACTTGACTATTCATTTGGAGCCTGCTGTATTTCTAGGTACAGTATTTGTGCAGTTAACTACAGATTTTAGATGGAAATCACCTACCATTTGGTATAGAAAAGATATTAAATGAGAAAGCAATCTTTGATGATTACTGATTCAGGTCATACGAAACCTATTAGGATATTAGGAAAAAGTGTTTATGCTCCCACTTAAGTAAATCAGAGGCAATATTACTGAGGTCAGGGTGATAATACTTAAAACTGTTTCTCCCTGTAATAGATGAATAGAAAGGACACAGGAAAAAATGGGAGGGACAGGTAAATATGGTTTAAGTGGTGGCACTTAAAGAATAGATGTCAGGCAGAAAGAGGCATCCTTTTTCAAGTCCATGCTTATTTCTGACAACAATGTTTAGACAGACCTAGAAAAAAGAGAATTTGAATAAGAGTTTATTTGATGGGTTCCCTTTTTGTAATTCTTAACAGCATAATCACGCTAACAAAACAATTAATCTCTAAGCAGACAATACATCTGGAAAGATCATGGCCATACCAGAACACAGATGTCGCAATAATCCTATTTAGACTGAGAAAACAAGAACAACAAAAGAAAAAGAAAGTGGGAGAAAAAGACACACAGTCATAAGTCAAATCTGGATAGATTGGACAGCCAATTAGAAATTCTAGGAGTCTTTTTCTTCCTGCCTTTATAAAGGCTAAGGCATTGATTAATCTGGAAATACTTTAATTTCTGAAACATTGGGGGTGGGGGGTGCGCGGAATTATAGGCTGTTGGAAGAGCTGGCAGCCAAAGTCATGGCTTGGAGAGCAAGTGCAGACTTGGCTTCAGAAATAAGCAGAAGTTCTCCCTATGTTTTAATCCTGGACCCATTGCAATTTGGTTGCGGTAAGAAGAAGGAAAAAATATAGTGTAATATAAGAGGGATTCCATAAGGAAGGTAACTGGTTCTAGTGAAAACGCAATGTATTTAAGGAGGAAAGATTCCTCCTTCCTTTAGGAATTGTGCAAACATGACTCCAGTAAGCTGGTTTCTCAATTTCACTTATTTGTCTTTCGTGATGTTTTGTTCCTCTTCTAACAAATATTTCAAAACTCAGATTCGCAAAAGATTTTTCCCATCAACTTTAATTATTAAATCAAGTAAGGTAAATGAGTAAAAGAGAAAAGATAAACTTCATATAGAATGATCTTCACAGAAAATGCACATGGACATTTTCTGAGGCTAAGACTCCGTGCTTCTAATAAATACCTGTATATTTATGCATTTTTTCTCCTTAAATCATGCATCAACTGCCATAGCCTATAAATATAAAGAAAACTTACTTCCTAAAATATTTACGACACGTCTAAAATATTAATAGCAACAGTAACAACTCAAATGAAAAATAAACATATTTACAGTATGCTCTTTTTTGTGATGCTGCTTTAATTGAGACATTGCAGTTATTGAGAAATTACATGGTCCGCACATTATATTTGCTATACAGAACTTCTATATACTGATTTTAAAGTATATTTAAATTGAATGGCAATGTTATCACATCCCACAGAAAGTATGAATGATTAAGCATGCTCAAAGATATTTGAGTGAAATTAATCTCCTTATATTTGGTGTTACTTCATGATCTTTCTGGAATAACCAGGTAAAGAAGTAATAAAACCATTGAGTTTGGTAAGCAGCACTAATACAAATATATATATAAGTATGGGTGGTTTTGTGTGTGTCTGTATGTAAAAAATATGTGCCTATGTTACAAAATATTGAAGTGGATGTTGTGAATATTCAGTATTCTTTCTAGTATATTATAAATGTGAACATAACTGTTGAAAATGCAGAAGAAACAAGAAGACCGTAAGGCCACAGCAGGGAATAAAATTCGTTATTGGTCGTTAGACATCATTAGCCACTACACAAGAAAGCAAGGTATATCTCCATCTTCTTTTTATGGAGGATGAGCTGTATGTATGATTTAACAAATAGTCAGGGAATTTTTAGATCAAACTGTAGAAAAATTTATATAGCAACAAGTAGCAAATTACCAGAAAGTTCCCATAAATGTTTAAATGGATTAGAAAGGGATTCTGCAAACTCATGTAAAATTGGACCATCTTTTTGACTGTTAAACACAATTGCATGTATAAACTAATACTCAGTGGCCTGGGGGCATACTGATTGCAAAAAGTATCTCCTTAGAGACGAATCTGTCTGCATATGCATATTTCTTTTATAATCCAGGTATCTCCTGTTGCCAAGTAGTATAATGGATTAGGACAAAACTTTAACCAGTCTCAGTATGGCAATTCTTTGGATGTTATGGGGAGAAAACAAGATTTAAGTACCTCAGCACTTTATTATCTTTGTAAATCTGTCCTGGATTTAAGTTGAACATACGATTAAGTTATTTGCTGATTTGGTGCTTTTGGATTTCATTCTGCAAATAGTTTACTGCAGAACTCTAACAGCTTCCAGTGATCATAGCACAGTTTATAGGATCGTACCCTTATTTTGCCTGTTTTCACCACTTCTGGCAGGTGAACTTTCAGATCTTTGAACTAAGAAACGGCTATTTAAAACTTTTGAGGTGAAATGCAAAGAACAGTAAGACCACATCCAATTAAAAATTAATTCCCCAACAATGTTAACTTACAGGTCACTCATCTTTTTAAGAAGCCATAAATAATGTATTCATTACTAATTAGGTGCATCTACTTTATCATCATATCCCCTATTTAACGAGCAACATGAGAGCAGCATGGTAATTTAAAACGATATGACTTGTCAAAAAAGAATCAATTAAAAGAATTCTCTTTAGGAGGCTATAATAGAATTCAGGACAAGATTACGCTAGAAACAAATTAAACTTCCTGTCCTCAGGGTATTTTTGAGATTTCAAACAACTTCTGTCCCAAACTGAAACAAAAATCTGTTTTTTGTAAGAAAGGCAAAGGCACGTCAGTTTGAATCAATGACTCTGTCCTTATTGCTTGTATTTCAAGTATCTCCTGCAGTGTGCTGTCAGTAGATTGGATTAGGAAGAACCTTTTGTATAGCAATTCTTAGGTTGTTGGAAGAGAAAATTAGATTTTTTCTGAAGAATTTTGAAGGGTGAAAGATACTCCCCATGGTCCCGTGATGTGGTGGCCTGGGGGCATGAACAGCAAAGAATGGCTTCAAACATGGCCAGGGGCAGATTTCTGGCTCTTCTCCTAAGCGTCTAAGTGAGGTAGAAGCTCCCTTATTTTCTATATGAAAAGACAGTTCCAGAGGTGTATTAAAAACTTAAACCTAGTTAAGTTAAGCGCAGGATTCATCTCACATAATCTTAGCTAATTGGATTTGGTCAGATGTATTGACTCTAACAGGGATGTGGACAGCTAACTTATATAGAGACCTCTGCACTGTAGGTTTCTAACATAAGGCAAGATGACTCCTACCGTAAACGCCTTGAGCTATTCAGCATAAATATGTTTTTTATACCTCCGACTCCTTCAGGAGTGCAGATATGAGTACAATCTTTTATCTAGTTCCTCAAGACTTCTTACAAACTTTGTACTTATTTACAAAATTAGGGCCACAATTTTCAGATGCTGGAAATGTAGAGATTACTTTATATATATATATTCTTAAAAACTGGAGATTAAACACCTTATCAGTTAAAATAGTTGATCACGTCACCAAACTTAAGATTTCTAAAACAAAGCTCCTAATTTAAGCTAGAAGTTAAAATCCTATCCACAGTCAATAGTAAAAGAGCGACAACTCCAGAACCCAAGGCAGTTTATTTGCAACCTTGATTTAGGATACCCACTGGAAAGACCCACCTTTCTGAAGGCATTAAGTTTGTACAAAACATGTACGTTTTGAACAGGGAAACTAAGCTGTTAACATGAGAGTCCACCCATGTAAGTCAGAACGCAGGAGTGGAAAAAGAGAGAGCAAAAAGGTATAAAAAGATCATGGAGTGCCAACGTGACTTGTTTAGTGGTTACTTTTAAATTTTCATGGCAATTGAACATGGATTAGCTTAAATTCTCAAGTGGTCTGATTGAAAATCCTCTCATCTTTAATGAAAGGATAAGTCTAGAGAATTTACAGTGCAAGGGGCAAGCTTAGAAGAGCAGAGGAATAGACTAGATGTCTTTAGAAGGTAATTTTTTTCATTATTTTACGTTCACATTCTTTCTCTTCCTCAAACAAAACATTTCACATCTGAAGTATGTGATGATGATGTGTATCTGCACCAAAAGCACTAGGAGTTGGACTTGCAAGAGATTAGGTGGAAATCTCCTGAGTTTTAGGCCCTATTTATCTTCAGATCTTCAGGTACTTGACTCTTTCAGTTCATGGTTAATTAATTGACTGTGAAGCTCTTAGCACAGCTTTACCTTAAATGTATCTTGGTTCTAACACACCTCCAGAGGTTTTGCCTGGATAGACAGCTGTACTCTCTCTGAGCCCGTTCTGTGCCAATTCTGCGGCACTCGTTAATGTCAGTGGGAGCTGTAAGCCTGCAACCAGGAAAGAAAACACCATGATGTGATATTTTAAAAGGTTTGCCTTTGAGTAGATTTTAAAAGTTGTTTCTTTTTTTCTCTGCGCTGGAAAGATAATAATTTCATTAATCTAGAAGTAGCAGTATTCCCAGGGACAATAAAACAACAAATAATCCTGAATGTTCTGAATGAATTTTTAAGACAATCAGATATCTATTTCCAGCAGCTCTCAGGTTTGTGTATTTCTGACTTGAAATGCTTTCTAAATATTAGTATGAAATTAAAGCAGGACCTTGATGTTTTTAAAATAACTCTGATACCAGAGAACTATTCCAGGCTATTAACTCTCTGGGAATGTAGCTTGTCAGATAACTCAGTTCTGATCTGTGGCCCATGTTGTATTTGTCCTAGTTCCTTAGAGACAGTTCTGTCATTAGGTATTGCATGTTTAATAATATCATGTAAATTAAAAAAAAAAAAAAAGGCAAACACATCTTTAAAGCAAGCTCTTTAATTTTTTTTTTTTTTTTAATAGAAAAAGGTACATTAAATGATGAACCCATTTTAGAGTCCCACTGTTCTTGGAAGAAAATACGAAGAACTGCAAAGTCACCATACAGTGGCACAAATGCTAATCTGAAAAGAAATATTCATTATTTCATGTTGTCAAAATAAATGACATTCTATAAATTCACAGTAATACTTTTACATCCCGGTTCTTCTACCACCACATGACAGATTTAAGATTGTTTTAAAGCATTAATATTAATTCTTTACTTTTTAATCATAGGTTTTCAACCTTTTTTGATTTGTGCTCTCCTAATTTTTTTTAAGGTGTGTGTCATCATATAGTGGATTAAAGGTGTCACACAGTGGACTTCCTTTTGTTACCTACTTTTGGCAGAGCCCTTCAGAGTAATCCATTTATTTCTAAAGGTTTTTAGGGGCTAGGCTGAAAATCACTGCTTTAGATAACTGGATTTCATTATCTTTAGCCTTAACTCTGAATTTCCTGTTTTATCTATTTCCTGGTTCATCTTACCTGTAAAGAAAATCATGTGTGAAATTCTCTCTAGAAGAACATTTTTGTTCAGTGTCCGCTGAAGAAATTTTCATTTATGAAAAATAACGTAAGTAGAAATGTCTATTAATCCTACAGTGCATTTTCCAGATGTAGCTTATGCTCCAGATATCAGCAAGTTGAAGGCCTGCACGCACAACACAGGCAATGAAAATGCCGTAAGAAGTATAGAGTTCAGCTCAGAATTTGAATGGAGAACTACTTAAAAAGTTAGAGAAAGGTATAAAAAAACCCCTACCAAGTTTATTTAACTTTTAAAGTTCAAAGTTTGAGATTGCAGTTTTTTGCAGGAAAGGTTAAAAGTTACCTCTTATCTCTTCAGGTTTCCGGTTACCTGGCACTAGTTATATGTTAAGATCATTGTTGGTACAAAGGATTTGATTCTGCAGTGGGATATATACTTACATATTGAAGAAATGTGACCAAAGTCTTTCTTCTCCTAGTTCTCTGAATAAAAAGCCAGGAGACCTATAAAATAACATCATTCCACAAAATTTATGTGGGTTTTTGTTCCATTGTGCTAAAAAAAAAAAAAAAAATTAAAGAGAGTCTATGTCTTCTTTCAGCCAGTGCAGGTGGTGGATGAAGTTTCCAGGTAAATAAAACTTTAATGATAATAATGTGAGAGTGGCCATGAAGGCGCAAACATCTTGTCAATGGTCCATTTGTTTTTTGTCCTGATTCTAAAAGGCGTAAAAATAGAAAATCATACGCACAGAGCAAACATATTGACACCACTTAATACATTAAAAATTGCCTCATATGTTTAAAAAAAACAATTCCAAACATTTCATCAAAATGTAAAAAAATCAGCATGTATAGATATGGTCAGGTTTTTAAACTTTCTCTCAGTGCTCTTCCTTTGCTTTCCTCAAATAAACATATTTTCAGACAATTCAACAATTACTGATATGCTTTGATTTCATTAGAATATGGTTCTACTGACATTTCTGTAGGCAGCTCTAGAAGGAAAGTCATCTCAATAGCTCTATGCTATGGATGAAGAAATGACACTGGAGAAGTTAAGTGGCTTGTCCCCAGTCCCACCGCAAGGCAGCAGCTGAGCTGACAACAGAGCTACGAGTCTCTAAGATCTCATCTGGTGTCAGTCTGTCAGTTTTCTTCAGCACAACCCTTCTTCACTACTGTGAATATTTCATTACAACTCTGGTTGTTGTTAATTTGAGTGCATTATCTAACCTTCAGTTCTTCCGCCAGTCATTTTTTCATGTTCTTCACAGCGCTGAAACAGTTTAAGTGATATATCACTCATGCCATTTCGTTACCTTTCAAACTCAGATTTATGATGCTCTTATCTACATGACATTGTTAACAAGCATTTGATGCAGTATGCTGTTTTTATAGGTCTATGCACAATTTGGTATGTATCTCCACAGCATGAAAGTAGTACTGAACAGTTGATCTATATTTTCATTAGTTCACTGAAAAATTCCTCACGGGTTAGAGCTTAGCCTTTCCATTGTGTGAATCTAATGACCTTCTTAAAAAATCTGATTTCTAAATTTGTATCATAATGCCAATATGTGAGTTGTGTTCTCCTCTAGCACTTCCATGTTAAAGGTTACTCTGCCTCTCCAAAGATTCCTTAAAGTTTGAAGTAAATTGCTGAATTATGATATATCTTCAGAATCATACTGAAAAAAAAAAAGATGAAAAAGCCAAAATAACAACCATAACCATCATTGTTATCTTCCTTGTAACCAAACTCACATTTGTCATGACTATACATAATATTTTGTAAGTTGCTGACCTTTCACGATTCGATGTGGAGGACTGGGGATGGGGCTGATACAAAAAAGATAACAAAAAAAGAGTTTTTGTTAGAGCATGAAATTATCTGGTCCATCTATTTCCATACTACCAATTACACACAGTGTTAAATTTGTCCTCAGCAACGATCTCAGGCACTGTCAAAACCTGATTATCTCATAGAGTATAGGGTTCGTGATTGCTTTTGATTTTTCCCCAGAGAATTTTCAGAAAAAATCTGAGTCTATAATTGGAGTAACTCGAAGGGGAAAATAAAAAGTGTCTGTCAAGAAATAAACATAGGGAAAGTGAGAAAAGAAGACCATCATATGACAAGGGAATACAAAATGAACACACAATACATATGAGTTAATGTATAAATGTATATGAATGTGTAGATCTATTTATCTATATTCTCAGTTGTACATGTGTGTAACTTTATACTGCTACACACGCATACAAAAGTTTGCAGCAAAGTTGACAGAACAAAACCAGTGACACTGGATACTTTATTGTTCTTTCAAGGCTGAACTGTTTTTCTGCAGAACACCAATTTTCTGTCTTTATCTGGGCTGCAATAATTCCCATTTCTGGCTTCTTATAATAACAAATTTGATACTAACATATTCCACTGGCAATTTATATCAATAGCAGACATCTTCAACAGCTCTCAAACTGCAAATGATTTTGATGAGGAAACATCTGTGCATATTACTATTGTGATTGTAAAAGTCTTTGAAAATATTTTTCTCCCTGAGCCCTTTACTTCTTTTTAATATTGGAATAGAAGTAGCTTAGCCACATTGAAAAAAATGCTTAATCAATATATAGTTAAAAACCAAAGGTGAGTAGTGCAACATTATCTGCCCAACCAGAAGTGAAATTGGTCAGACAGTTATCAACACTCACTAACATTCTCAAAATAGTCTTTATTCTTCATTTTATGGCAACGTCTGGCACTGAATTAATTATGATTTTGAACCACCTCCATGTTTCACAACAGAAGTGTCTGGATTTAGTTTGTGGAAGGGACGTAACTTATTTATGATGAAAGTAGTTGTTCCAAAAGCATAGGACTACTTTTGCTTATGGTGACTACTTAGTAAGTACTAAGAATATGTTTAGATTTATAATGTGCTCTGAGTAATCTAAGACCCTCTAACCCAAAACAACTTTCTCCTTACTCTTAGAAGTTCATCACTTCCCCAACATTAAAGTTTCAGATGTGACAGTCAACATCACTCTCAACTCTTATAGCAGCTCTGAGTTGCTTCCAAAAATGCTCTTCATATCACCTTTCTTAATTTAAAAGGAATTCAGTACCTCTTGTTTCCTCTACTTTTGTAGTGTTTGCTAAAATGTTTAGCTGACATAGCGACCTCAGTTACTCAACACTCACAAAGAACAAATCCAAAATACCCACACTTTAAGATTCTAGCAGAACAAAATGAAGAACCAGCAAATCATTGAGTTGCACTATTTTCCTGTCGTGGTTTAANCCATCTGTAAATTCTTTGAGCAGATTTTCAGATTGAAGTATTCCCAAAGACCTGACCAGCATAAGATGATTAATGAAATTAATTGGATAATTAATGTCAGATTGGATATTAGGAAAAAGTTCTTCACTGAGAGGGTAGCCAAGCCCTGGAATAAGCTCCCCAGGGAAGTCGTCATGGCCCCAAGCCTGTTGGTGTTCAAGAAGCATTTGGACAATGCTCTTAGATATATGGTTTAAATTTAAGTTGCCCTATGTGGAATCAAGAGTTGGACTTGATGATCCTCATGGGTCCCTTCCAACTCAGGATATTCTATGATTCTATGATTAATGAAGTGTACTTTCCAAGCTTTCCAATGCAGACATTTGTTTCCAAAGTTCGAAACAAGTGTAAACCAGCACAGATTATGTGTTTTGTAGACTGATCTTTCTGCTTAGAAAACTTCTTTATTCCTACTCCAATCTTCACAGTCCCCATTGTCATGTTTTAGAAAAGCTTTTTGAGATCTGTAGAGAAAGATGTTTATGGATACTAAAATAAAGTGAAGTTTGCAGTGAAATGCAAACGCAAAACATGCTTGGAAAGACTTTTTCTCACATGTCCAGTAATAGATATGTCTCATTGAAGGGAATATGAACTGTTTGATAGAGTATCTGGACTAAAATTTGTAGCTACATGGTATACTGCTCAGAAGCATAGTATAACTTAGATTGGAAGGGATCTCTGGATATCAGTGAGTTTAATCTCTGTTCAAACCCTAACTTCAAAGTTAAATATGGTCACTTAGGGCCTCACCTAATCAAGTCCTGAAAAATTATGCAGGTGGTGATTCGACCACTTTTCCAGGTAACCCAGCCCCAACTATAACTTTCTTCAGAATTTTTTTCCCCTTATACTCAGTCAGAATCTCCCTTACTGCAGCTTTTTGCTGCGCACCTCTGGGAAGAGTCTGGTTCCCACTTCTTTCAAATCCACTGTAGATAAAGGAAGATGATAGTAATCAGAGCTTTTCCTTAGCCTTCTCTTCACTTCTCCAAGCTAAGAAAAAACAGCATTCTTGGCTTCCCCTTATATGTCCTGTGCTTGAATTCCCTGAATATCTTAGTAGCCCTCCACTGGACTCAGTCCAGTGCTGGAAAGTCTAAAACATGACTCCAAACTCCAGGTTCATCCTCAAAAGTGACTCGCATTAGACTGAAGAGAATCCAGGAGCTAACTGCTGTTCTGCTTCATGTGGAAGTTAGAAGAAGAAAGCTGTTTTACTGCACTAAACACAATTTATATCAATAGGTATTCTGATGTTCCTGGAAAGATGTGAACTGCCAGCTGGCTAACATTTATTTAAATACTCTGTGGAAGTAATAAAGCTGACTTTGCTACACAATTCTTCTTCTATAGCAAAAAATTATTCTAATTCTTTCTAGTGGATTGATATAGAATCCTGTCTCCTGAATTGCAACATATAACATTGTTGTATCATCAACCCTTTGATAAAAGAATGCTATGAAAATGCTCCACAGATTTAAAATGTAATTTTTACCACCATGTTTCTAAGGTCGAGAGTAATTTCTCAGTAAATAAGCATGTCATTTCATCCACAGAGAGCAATCAGTTCAAATTACAGCTAGAGACAAAGATTATGAATATTGTCTCTGTGAAAATTGGTGCCTTATTTACTATTGATTGACTAGCATTCATATAAGTTATTACTATTTGACTAAATAAGCATTTGCTTAAAAAGAGGTCTGCTATGAAGAACTTCAAGGAAAAGATAACCAACAGCATTAGATGGAGAGGCTAATGCTGGGCTTAGTTAAAAATTACCACTGAAAATTTTTGTTCTAAACCACACTGCCACCCTCAAAGAGATAAATATATACAAAAAATGCATACATTCATAATTCCACATTTAATGTAATTACTTATATATGTGCCACAGTATACTTTATGGGGGTCATTTAACTGTTAATTCCAAATTAACTCATCTGCATTGTTTTGTGAATATAGATTTTTCAGATGTGATCCTTTCTTTTAGCTTTTCAGGTTTGTACAATAGATAGAACTTAATTTGCCTCGTCTTTTCTGAGAATTCAATTTTCCTGAGTTAAAGACTACTAACATAGCGCTTTTTATTGCAATTTATTACATTTGATTTCACATATTGTTTTGGATTTGTGGGCTCCTGATATTGCTTTCACCTTAAATAAACCTGATATTCTTAAGGTATTGATATTAGGAATGAGAGAGAGGAAAAAAGAATCACCTCACAATAGCAGAAAGGTGGCTAAAGGAGCCAATAATAACTTCTGCCTCTCAGCTCTACTCTGTCTACTGAATTAAATGCAGTAGGACATGATGTTATTGTGACTATATCTAGTGTTTTAGGGAATAATGGTATGTGCATGAAATCTCTACATTTTAAAGGACAGTTTGATAAAATCAAAAGCAGGACTGTCTGTGATCTAAAGATTATCTTCACCTTACTGGAATTTGCTTTCCTTTTTTCTGAATATGATGAATCAAAAAAAAAAAGAAAAGACAATTTTCCAATGAAAAACATCCACAGGAAATATAAAGTTTTGGACAAATCTCAGCTGAGATCCAACTACTTCTGTTCAGGAAGCCACCAAGTTAAGTTAAAGGAGTTGCAATGCATGTACTCTATAAATCAACCTTTTCTAAACAAGACTCTCACTGAACTATCTATCCCAAAGTTCACCACAGTCTCACCTCTAAGTTCATGGAAATGATTTATCATGGCAGCCAGAGGTCTATAATGCGTGATAACAGAAGTCAGCCTGAGGGCCCTTGGCTATAGAAGCAAAAGTTTACATCTCAGGCTCCCTGCAAGTCTTGTTGGATACTGGAAAGAAATTTGAGAGCCAGAATACTCTAGTTTTCACTGTGATTAAGGCAATAAATTTCCAGTCTCACTTTTCAAAAATATTAAATTTACAGATACCTGAAAACCCCATTTTTTTACCCAGTGTTCAAAAAACAGTTTTGACTAAAATTTGTTGGCCAACCTGCCTAACATTAAGAAGAAAAAAAAATACAAACTAACCCACAAACAAACAAAAATTCAACCTCAATACATTATTATGCAGTGTAGGACCTCATTTTGATTCAAGAAGAATATATGTAAGACTCCTCAAAGTCAGCTGGAGTTTCATTCATCTATTATTTCTGAAAATCACAACCTAGACATATGTCAGAAAACAGTAACGAGCCAAAACAAACCCTTGTGTCCTCAGTTACCTTTCTCAGCATGTGCGTAGATTTTACAAGCACCTGAAAATATGAGAAGAATAGCCATAACCCCATCCATGCATCCCGATAATCAGTGCTGAAGTGAAATGTAATTTCATTTAAAAATTTTGAAAGGACTGCATTTCTACATAAATTCTCAGTGCATTCTTGAGCCCCTACATCCATAAGAAGTAGCAGCAGCAAGTTCCACAGCTTTAGATACAAGTAGAATGAAGACAGTCACTTCTCTCATCTGGTTTAAACTTCCCACCTCCAACTTTTATTTGATGCTCTTGTTGTTTCAGAAAAGTCAGTGAATAATTGTGGTCTATTCCCTTTCTCCATGCCTCTCATGGTACTTCTGTCACATGTCATGTCATTGTTTTTGCCTACATCATCCATATATCATATCTCTGCCAAGTCTCATGTCCTTTCCTCAGCTGAAAAGTTCCAGTTTGTCTAGGTAACTTCAAGTCAGACAAGAAGTATTGAAGAAGTATCACAGAACTGCATCTTTCACATATTGCAAATATTTCTTTCTAGAAAATATACTCCAGAAATTACATTCTGGTAATCTCAGTAAAGATACACTTACAAAACCTAATCATCTCTCATGTTTATAACCTTATGTTAATCTTTGATGTCCACAGGCTCTGTTGTGCTTACAAATTTCTCACCAGACAAAGAGGTGTTCTTTTATGAAGAGTGAAAGATTCCTCATATGAAGTTTCAAGAAAGTAGCAATTCAGATTAAAGTATGGGAAACTTTGGTCTCTCCCTGCTTGTGCTGGCTGAGTACATTATTCTGTGTGGGAGTCGAGTTGGAATATGTAATAAGGTGTGTGGCCATGGAGAACAGTGCAGCAATTCCACAGTCACCTTAAGGCAACATGAGCCAATGGTATCAATGAAAAACACATTCTAACATTCTGAAGAACTCACCTGGGTCAAAACTAACACCTCCTTTTCCCTGAAAAAAGTTAGTGCTAACCTGGATTCCTGCATTGGTTGGAGAAGCTATCTCTGTCACACAAAACAGGGGATACAATTTGAAGAATTATCTGTGAATCTATTTATGGAACCAACACTGGAATATGATGCTCAGGTTCACGCATTTTGTTTACTCGTTTACTTCTCAGACAGAGCTACTCATATGCTTCAGCCATTTCTATGTAAATGTTTTGCTGGATGGATGGATACTTCTTCAGGGAATAAAAGGCTTTTTATATCACTTTCATGTCTGGCTGCACAGCACAGTTAGGAAATCCAGACATTCTATGAACCATCAAACAGAAAGAATTAATTATTACTACAGATTATTATTCTGAAAAGTATTGTTATTATGGCAACATTGAATAGTAAAAAAAAAAAAAAAATCAACCAATAAAAACAAGTATTCTGAAATAGTTATTTCAAAATAAAAAAAAAGGTCACCACAAAACAAATGCCAAGGAATAAACTACATTAATTAAATAAATTAAATTAATTACTCAGATTGTTAGTTTGTCCTGCTAATGTTGAAAATCCATGACTAGTGATTTGATATGAAAATGAATTTGAAATTCAAGGTTGTATCTACAAACTTCCATTCTGATATGCAAAAAAGAGAGAGATTTAAATCCTGGCACCACAGAAGTCAATGGAAGTTCTGAAGTCAATGACAAAATTCTCCTGAATTTAATGAACTCAATATTTTACATGCAGAAAAACCAGGAGGCCATGAATTCCCGTCTGTATGCAGAGCTCACACAGTGCACTGGGAAGGAGTGGAAACATGAAGTGTTCCATTTTCTACTGATCTGGAGATTATGAGAGCTGGTAGACCACAAAATACTATCATGAGAGAATGGTGTAAAATTTGAGTGGATACTATTTTAAATTCAGTATGCTAGAAAAGATATTGAAGAAGCTAATTTTGCACCATGGGTTAAGCAAATGAAGTATCATAAAAAGTCACCTGGAGTTTTTCCACTGTGTATATTTGGACTAAACAATAATGTGCCCCCTTATGGGTACCGAGATCACTGAAACAGTACACGAGTCCAAGTCCTAGATGTTACTCCAGCCAGAGTTAGTACAAACAATGTTGAAAACAAACCTGTGACCACAAAGACCTCATGTGGATTTGAAAGTCCATATTCAATATTTTTTGTCAATATTATTCTCTGCAGGAAAAAATAAGGGCTGTGAAAAATAAAAATAGGTGTATAAACTAAAGTGGGTTTTTTTGGGGTCATAGTTAATTATAGTTTGTTTTGTTATAACTACTTCTTCATGAATATACATAAGCCTAAATATCCCATTATGGTTTAATTATACAGCCATTAGAAGAAGAAAATTGCTAATGAAAGCAGCTATGAAAAATGTAAATCATTTACAAAACCACACATTATATACCACAGATATTTTCAAATATCATAGTAAAAAGATGACTCTCTGAGGATTTCAGCATTGCATTTAATAGCTTTTATACATTATCAAACCTTTAATTATGTAGAATTATGAGGGAACTGGAAATGGAAACCCATTTGTGTGCCATTTTAAATTATACATCGGGCTTATTATAGGATATGAGGTGGGCTCATTCCTTCATCTGAGCTGTTGCTTTACCATCTGGATTTTTTAGTCATAAACCTCAAAAAATTTTCATTAAGGCATGACATTAACCTTCAACACAAGGTTTTCAGACTCTAGTCTTCTAACTTTGCAATATTGGCAACCTACACTATTGTCTTTAGCTTTTTCCTGTCGGTAACATTTCGTGTAATGACTGTTTGTCACCTGCAATAGATAAACTTGATCTTTTTTGCATGAACTGAATAAAGCTATCTATATAAAATAAGGAACACGTATGCGACTAATACAAGCCCAGTAGGCTCTGCTGCAAGACATATATTCCCAAATTATTTATTCTGCCAAAAAAAAGGTAGGGTTTTGTTTGCTTTTTGGGTTTTGGTTGTTGGCTTGTTTGTTTGTTTGTTTCATGGAGAAATAATTTATTTACTACTAGACCAAAGAACTTTTAGATTGTAGCAAACTTTTTGGTATTCAAATGGTATTCAAAGTTATCAAAATGGTCAGGCAAAAACTTTTCCTTGCGTAGACATGATGTTTATATTGTAATTCCTTATTCCATAATGCAAAGTTTTGCTTGAGTTGAGTATTTGTCTTTCTTACAGACTCCATGACTGAGAAACTGAAGAAAGCCAACTTCATCCTGCAATTTGAATTACAGAAAATGTCCCTCTTGAAACACAGTTAAGCTGTATGTATTAAAGTTGCAACTGATTGTGACTTTACCCACCTAAGTAGTTGGGCACTTCCAACTGTCTATTTCCCACACCATGTCTGCGTAAATCCAAAGCGTGGGCAAAACTTCAACGGCACTGGAAATGAAGGGTTAAACCCTTATCTGGTCCTTACATGCATATTCTGGCTTCATGCAGAGGAAAAGTGCTGTATGTTTCAACGTGTTCTTTCATTTAGCTAACAGGTAGACCCAGATATGCAGGACCAGGCTAGAATGCATTTGACTCTCAGTATAGGCATGATTTAAGAGTCCTTGGAGCAAAATCCAACACCCAACCCTTCCAAGAGGAAAGGGTCTTGTTCTCTGTGATCCTAAGGATCCTCGTTGGGATAGATAAGTGTGCATAGATACCAAGTGGAGGAAAGGCATAAAAAGTCTTCTCTACCTCCAAAAAAACAACAGCTCAGTTTTATCATACTTGTTAAAATAAAGAACTTGGGGTTAGTTGCACAGTTTGGACAGAGGTGGGATTCAAACCAAAGTTTCCTGTTTGCCAGAAGGGAATTGCAGATACCAACTAGAAAGAGAAACATCTCCTCCAGCTGTGTTTCTGAGACATAGTGACATCTCCCACTGTGTGTGAAATTGGACTGGGGAGTGTTTCGTAAGTGTATTCATAATGTCTGACAGGTCCTCCAGAGGTCATAAGCAGAGACTGGTTTTTGATTGTGATTAGGATGGGTATGACCAGACCAGAGAGACATTTTCTGGTTTTAAGCACCTCATTGGCTTCATAAGTGAAAACTCAGCATTAGTGGGACTAGGAAACATCCGAGAAGGGAATTTAAGAATCACAGTTGAGAGTTCTCTCAGGTCTTGGGAAGATTCTTCTGATCAGCTGTGGATGTCTATATCTGAGCTGGCCACACTAGATTCCCTTGGTCAGTGTGTGCAAATAGATATGATTCATCTATATATGGTCCCCTGTGTGAGCTAACTGGATAACTAATCTTTACCTATGTGAATGTGTTCAGCACCGGAGGACTCTGGTCTGAATTATGCCTCTGTGTTGTGATCTAAAATGTATAATGGTTGATTTTGAGAACTTCTGTTACCAGGGCTGGTAATAGAAGTGCACAATGAGAAAGAAGGGCTATTTTCAGTAAATTAGGGGGGAAACTTCTATATCACAAAAGGTGAAAGCAAAGGAAGAGTTATGTAAAAAAAAGATGTTCATTATTGGTGCATTAATGCAATAGGTTTGAAATATTTTCAGTGGGTACTGACTGCTGTTCAGTTAAGTACCATTCAGTCATGCCACTTTATTAGTCACACCCCTTGTGTTGTGCCTCTCCATGAGTATTTGCATGTTCAAACCACAGCAGTTCACGGATATGTGAATTACTAATTCAGAAAACCACATTTTATATCTGTGCACAAAAAGTTTTAGTGCACACATTTCTGGCTTTGTAACAGCAGGCATTAGAAGGTACATAATCCACTGCAATATTTCTTTTACAAATGAGAAAATTCTGTTTGTTCCCAGGCTGTAAGTGAACTCAAAATAATTTCTCCTTTCTTTAGGGATTTTTAGGGCTACTGTATTTCACAGATATCCATTAGCAAAAGACAGTATAGTTTTTTCTTCATAAACAAGTAGACACATATCACCCTATGTATTTAAAAAAAACCCAAACAAATAAACAAAAAGAGTGAAAAATTATGGGCTTCCCATGAAAGTACTCAGCAGACCCAACTGAAAGATGTCGCTTTTGTCTGGTGATGTCTGTTGGTAAGAAATGAAAGTGCATGTTTAAATTCTGTGTTATGTCAAAAACAGCAAAAGAGGAAGGCAAGAAGTTATAATACTCTGACATGAACCTTTGAGGTGGAAGAAAATTGGGTAAGAATTACAAATAATTCTCCTATGTCCTCATGAGTCTGAGGAAGAAGAAGCCATTTAAGGGAGCAGAAAATTGAAGTTGAATAGACATAAAGGAAAATATTATACTGATTTTAATTATGCTATAGCATAAAATATTGAAAACTATTCACAATAAGTTGAGGAGCAGAGAAGATGACACAATGTTGTGTCTGATTTTCTATTTTGCATGTGCACACATATAAAATAAGCAATCAGCCAAGATGAAAAATTATTTTTCATTTCATAATGAAGCATAGTTGGTGTACGGATTTGCTTGCTTCCTACATATTTTTGCTGATTAGCTAGTTGAAAACTTATAACAATACTAATTTCCAATGGTCAGCTAAAGTGAACAATAATCCGTTCCCTTACAGGGACCTGTAAAATGGGGAACAAGAACTAAGCTGCCTATAAACACTGAATTACCCACTTGTCTTTAAAATATCCTGAATAAACATTACTCTAAAATGTAAGTAACCGTTCTGAAGTGTCCTGAGCAACCAATTCCAGAGATCAAAAATGACATGATCATGTTTAAAATCAGGACCACAATGTAAATATCAAACAAACTGTATTCATTGTACAAGATGTTTATTTGATCTATTCCACATTTGTTTCCATCACCTCAGTGAAACATGTGTTTGCCTTTAATATTATTTTAAATTACAGTAAAAGGGAAATTTTTTCATAAAAGTCACAGATTTCCACTCAAAAGGAGCCATTTATTCCAATTTACCTAATAAATCACTGGCTTTTTAAATCTAAAGAACTTCTAGGAAATAAACGTGCTCGTATACATGCGTGTATATTTTTCATAAACTCCAAATATATCAAGTTCTTCCTCCTGTAGCACGCCTGCAGGAAAAAAAAAAAAAAAAATTAATCAAATGGAAATTCAAAATTACATCTTTTCTAACATGAACAAAGTCTTGAAAGCATTTCAGGATGAAGTGGGTTACATGTCTAAAATAGGGTATAACATCACATTAGCTAAAGCATACAAAGATCACAAACAGCATTTCCAGACTTACCCAGTGCACGGTGCAGAGGAAATTCATGCTTAGGCCTGTGACATCTTACACCACATCTGGATTCGATTTCCCACCCATATAGAAGTCCTGCTTTGGCAAATGAGTTTTCTAAGCAGGCCAAATATCAGCTTTCACCTCTTTCTGCTTGACTGTCAGAACTATTGGCACTGGCCTTCTCCAATCTTCCATGTGGCTCAAATGACTGCTTAAATTTTTGAACGCTTCTTGCAGTCCTGATCTTCTTTCACTTTTTGTATACATGCTCCATCAACTTTAATTAAAATCTTATTAAGTGCATTTAGCTGTAAAGTTGTGCTACGGTTTTATTTACATGCACAGTATTCAAACCCTTCAGAAAGGTTATATGAGTCTTCCCTTCCTTCTACACTTTTTTCTTTAGCAGACTCCTCTGGTTTTTCTCTGGTTTGTTTGAGCTCAGCTGATGGAGCGTGTGGCAGTTCCACTAAGAGTGATTATGATTTTTTTCTGTCTGGGTAGATCCATGGTAACAGGTAGAGACACTGAGGATCAGCTGTACATTCATTTGTCCTATCTTCTTTTAGCAATACATGCCTTTAATCAAAATTTCTTCTACAGGTACAAGGGCTATGTTATTCCCAGAGCATATCCAGACTGTCATATGAGGTCCTCTGTTGGCTCTGATGGCAATGTCTTCTCACCAACCAGGACCTTGATCTCTTAGGTTACAAAACAGTTTGAAAACATAACTCTCACCTTTTTGGCCAAAAGAGGTTTACTGGGACTATAGACCAGCGAAAAGCTCATAGAGCGCTCTTTAATCAATGCACTGCATCATAGATATCCTAATGACAGAATTTGCCAATGGACTTCATATACACTAATCAATTTTCTGATGAGGATGCTATTCTTATTATTATTTACAAAGCTGAAAGTAGAGATAGTCCAATCTAAGTTGCAATTGCTCTGGTTTTAAACCTGCTGCTGATATCTAATTATTCAAGCTCATTAGTATCCTGTTATATTAAAAGTATTGCAATGGCCAAAATAGAACACGCCATACATATAGAGCTATGAATTTATTTTTAATCCAATTAAAGTTCTAACAGTCTATCTAATCCAAATTATGTAGTTACATACGTAATTACAGGAAAGCCTAATTAATATATTGTCCTGGTTCTGGCTGGGACAGGGTTAACTTTCTTCCCCATAGCTTGGGGGGTGTGCTGTGTTTTGGTTCGGTGTGAAAGGAGCATTAATGGCCCATTGATACTTTGGCTGTTGCTGGGTGATGCCTGCACCGGAGCGGGGGGAGCACAGCCGGGGTGGTGGACCCAGCTGGCCAATGGGGTACTCTATACCATGTGACATAATGCTCAGTATGAAAACCAGGTGTGGGGGGGAGCTGGCCCCCCGGTTCGGGACACACGGTCGGCAGTTGGTGAGCAGTTGCATTGCGCATCGTCTGCTTTGTATATTCTGTTACTGTTGTTGTTCTCATCTGTTACTATTGCTGTTCTACTTTGTTTTATTTAAATTATTAAACTTTTATCTCAACCCGGGAGCTTTCCTACTTGTGCCCTCCCGATTCTCTCCCCATCCCACCGGAGGGGGGCAGGAGGGGGAGTGAGCAGCTGCGTGGGGTTTATTTTTGCTGGCTGGGGTTAAACCACGACAATAATACAGTAAAAATTGTTATATAAAGACCTTCATCTATACTGCCCCTTTACTCTGGTGCTGTGCTCAGTTTTCTAATGTTACTTGTACTTGTTATCATTACAAACCAAAGCTATACTAAACCACAATTCCTCATTCATCACCTTATGGTTAGATAACTGTTACAACAGAGAAACAACCCCAATTCAGAGCAAACCAAGGTGAGCTCAGACAAGTTCTGAAACCCTGCACTGTCAGCTCAATACAAAGCTTGAGGTCTTTCACCACTAAAAGCAAAAAAATGTGTTTTTGTTTACTGGTCTATGATCCACACATCAACCTTCTATTTTTATTCATGTCAGACACATAGGAAGTCATCTCATACTTACCTCTTCCATTTTAGGGATGCTCACCAGTTGAAATCTGCAATAATTTACAGCGAGCTGGATTCAAACATGCTCCTACTAACACCAGAATGTGAGGACAACTAACCAGACTTTTCTGAGCTCTTTGTACAGCTAACAAGATAAACCTGTTCCTACGTCTGTTGGCTTCATATAACCGCAGACAACAGAACAGAAGACAATGGTCCAGACCTTGTATGGAGATATACGTGACATCACTGTAAACATTGCCTACAGATACTCAGCGATGCTCAATGTATATGTCACAGTGACATTGACTAAATTTAAACATCTCAAATAGGTCAGATGACTACTCTAAAAATGCCTGTTTCTCTCACATGACAATATAGAGAACTGAATAGCTCAGCTGTAGACGTCCACATTGTGGAGATGGGGCCTAAAATGTGATGAGTCCCTCACTAAACCTCTAATTCTAGCGTTCTTTTTGCTGGAGCTTATACTCTACTTTTGATTACAATGTAATATCCCTCAACAACATGCTGCTACAAAAAGAAACAGACGGCTGACTATAGGAAAACAAGTAAGTCCTTGTATTTCTTTGATTGCTGCCAAAAATCTTTCCATCTGTAAAGGAAAAAAAAAATTAAAACCCCAAGCTTACCCAAAACCCAGCGAAGATTTAGTGAAAAATCAAAGCAGCAGTCCATTTTATCCCATGCACAGCAAGTGAATATGCTGTTGTTGCTGGTTGCTTACAGAGCTGGATATTTGCAATATTCGGCCCTGGATGTAGTTTTAATTTTCCTGAGAGACAGCTGATTGTGCATGCAAGCACACCCATACACACAGAGACAGAGCACCCATAAAATATTTTCATATTTTCCACCCGTGGTATCATTTATCTTAATAGTTGTTAGTGCTGCAGTTTCCACTTTAACAGTAATCATGACACATTTGTTACTTGATTTATTTGAATAGCACTGTCAAACACTGCATAAACAATACTGTTTTGGGACCTGGCCAAAACTTTCACATTGCATTTTATTATTTATGTGCCTTCAGACTCCATGAGAAAAAATATGGATACTAGCTTGCAATTTGAACCGCTATAACACCAAAGCCAGAATAAGTATGCTTTTTTCTACAACTTGTGTAATCTATCATATTTCTCTAGCTGATCACAAGTAAAAAGAACATTAATTTATATTTTTAACAACTGGCAATTACCGAAATAATATTTAGTTGGAATTAAAGGATGCTTGCAGCTTCCTGGATTGGCTTTCTAAATAGCTGCTGATCATCTATATGACTTCACAGCAATGAATATCACTGCTAATTCTTAAAAGCAACATGAACAGAGACGGCATGACTTTTGGAGTTTGTTTTCTGAAATGTGATACCTCTCTTTGAGTCTTTACTTTCTATTTTCCGTCCATTAACTGCAAAATGTTCTTTATAACCATGAGCTCATCATAAATTATCATTAGGACCACTATGTTTATTAGCAGTACATTTTTGATGAGCTGTCTCTAAGAGCAACAATTTTTTTTGCAGCTAGTAAGTCCCACCATCAGAATTACAATCACTGTAGGATATATGCTATAGCAGGGTTCTGGCTATTAGTTTCTTGCTGCTAATGATAAATGGTAAGAATATTCACAGTGTTTTGTTCCTCTTTCCATTGCTCCATGAGGGTTCAAAAATCAGCCACTTAAATCACATCTTCATATAGGTGAGATTAGGCTTTTCCTGGCTATATTTAAAAGCTTTTCTTTATCAGTGACCATCTGGATCTGAATGTGTTATGTTCTATTATAAGTTAAATTATATCGCTGTGTCTATCATACCACTTGGTGTGGACTGTTTTATGTGACAAAACAGTAATAGTAATTACTCATTATCCTTTGGAATAATAATGATACTTATATGAACAGAGTGTATAGGGCTTGGTCCCATTGTCTCTTAGGCAAAATTGCCAGCTGTGAGACTTTGGAGTTGGTACAGAAATGGATCCTCTTCTCTGAGGCATGCTCTGCTCTCTCTGTGCAGGCAGTGGGATGGACCCTGGCTGCCCTAATGGACCAAGGAGCCCCCGAAGTCCCCAGTCCCCTGCCTCCAGGGAGCTCCCAGCCCTCACTGCCCCCTGAGAGCAATTTCCTTTCCTCTTTTCAAAATCTTTATTTTCCTTAATATTTCACAGAATAGGAAACACCGAACACATTCGTACTCTACCCTCTCTTTTTCAAGTAACTGTCATGAAAATCGAGAATGCCAAGCAGACCAGGGAAAGTCTAAGGAAAACACAGCCAGAGGAATGTCATCGAGCTTGAGGAATAGTCAGATGGGAACACCATGAAGTTAATTTAAAAAAGAGAAAAATCTGGGACTGACATCATCCAATGCAGATTCACAGAGTGGGAACTGGTTGAAAGGTTGACCATGTTGGCTGTGGCTGTCATTAAGGCCAACCGCGCTGGAGGTTACATTAGCAAAAGCACAGCCAGTACGTAGAGGGAGATGATTGTTTCTCTCTTTTACCACTTGCAAGTGTGCAAGTGGCTGCCCCAGTACAGGAATGAAAGTGGCAAACTGGAGTAAATCTAGCAGACTGTCACTAGGATGGAAAGAGGACCACGTGGTATACAAAGGGCAGCTGAGGGACCTGGGGTTCAGCATTGAAAAAGCTAAAGGGGACTCTAACTACTGTGTTTCAATTTTGGGGGTGTCTAGAGAAGGCAGATCCAGGTTCCTCTCAGCAAAGCAGAGAAACAAGAAGCAACACTCGCAAGCTGCAATAAGGGGCACACTTACTGGATTTAGGAGCAAATTCTGCTTCCTGACAGAAGTTAAGAATGGGAACAAGTTGCCTAAAGTGATGTGAAATATCCACCCACAGAGATTTTCAGAGTTCTACTAGGCAAGGCCCTGAGTAAATTATCTAACTTGGAGTTAGCCCTTCCTGAGCAGCAGATTAATGGATTAATGACCTCCTGAGGTCCCTTACAATAATTCAGATTTTACAATTGCAGCTATCATCAACAGCACACATACTTAGCAGCA
This sequence comes from Pelecanoides urinatrix, assembly GCA_013400755.1. Taxonomy (NCBI): domain Eukaryota; kingdom Metazoa; phylum Chordata; class Aves; order Procellariiformes; family Procellariidae; genus Pelecanoides; species Pelecanoides urinatrix. Next base: position 211,767 of record VZTQ01015567.1, read on the forward strand.
GAGGAAATTAATCAATTTACTCAAAACCAGATGAGGTAACACGCAGTGAGTGAAAGGTCAAGGAATTAGGATCTGGGAGCAAACCAGAAAACTAAATTATTTTCCAATGTAGTGAAACATTTGAGAGTCTGAAAGTCTACAAGCCCAAAGTGGAGCTATGTGTCTTACAGGTACATTAGTCAGAAAAGAAAGACAAAAGAAATTGTACCTCCACCTCCCCACCCCGCAATAAATGAGACGGGGAATCTGGTGACAACTGAAATGGAGAAGACTGGGGTATTCAACAACTTTTTTGCCTCACTTTTCAATGGCAATTCCTCTTCCTACATCTCTCAAGTCCCTGAATCTCAATGCAGGCACTAGGGGAATGAAGTCCTTCCCACCACAGGAGAAGATCAGGTTCAAGACCATCTGAAGAATCTGAATGTATGCAGGTCCATGGGGCCGGATGAGATGGTCCTGAAGGAACTGGCAGATGTAGTCACTAAGCCATTTTCCATCATATTTGAAAAGTCATGGCAGTCAGGCAAAGCCCTCAATGACTAGAAAAAGTGAAATATCACATCCGTTTTTAAAAAGGGTAAAAAGAATCACCCTGGGAACTATTGACCAGTCAGCCTCACTTCTATGCCTGGTAAGGTCATGGAACAGATCCTCCTGGAAGACATGTCAAGGCATATAGTTGACAGGGAGGTGATTAGAGCCAACCAGAGTGGTTTCACAAAGGGCAAATGATGCCTGACTAATCTGGTGGCCTTCTGTGATGGAGTGACTGCACTGGTGGAAGAGAAGACCAACTGCTGTCACCTACCTTGACTGCTGTAAGGCCTTTGACACAGTACCCCACAAAATTCTTGCTCTAAATTGGAGATATAGATTTTATGGATGAACTGTAGATAGATAAGGAATTGGCTGGATGGCTGCATCCAAAGAATTACAGTCAAAAGCTCAATGTTCAAATGGAGATCAGTAAAAAGGGGTGTCCCTCAGAGGTCTGTATCAGGACTGGTACTGTTCAATATCTTTATTAATGACATAGACAGTAGGATTGAGTGCACCCTCAGCAAGTTTGTGGATGACACCAAGCTGAGCAGTGCAGCTGATATGCTTGAGACACTGGAACAGGTTGTCCAGAAAAGTTGTGGATGCCCAATCCCTAGAAGTGTTCAAGGTCAGGTTGGATGGGACTTTGAGCAACCTGACCTAGTGAAAGATGGACTAGGTGATCTTTGAAGGTCCTTTCTGACCCAAACCACTCTATGATTTTATTCTATGTCTTATGAAATAAAAATGAGGTCATACTGGTCTACCGACACCACCCATTTCTAACGTTTCACTGCTTACTGCCTTGAAGGGGCTCACCCTGTTCAGTCCACAAATCTTAGCTCCTCTCATGGAATTTGTGTGATTAAGAAGTAAAATGGGATTTCAGCAATTTATTCTACTGATTATTTTCTGTATTGAGCTGGATTGAATACAGAGGTGTCAGAGGGACTTCTGTGATTCAGGTAAGGAAGTCAGTGAAAGCTACACTAAAGGTACATCTAATGTACATATGTATATTTGTACTTTAACTTCTGCAGCCTTAGTGTTGCAGACCAGCCGATATATTATTCCAGTTGCTAGTTTGTCATGAGAGGCATTATTACCACTCTTGCAACCTTGAGTGCCTTACATAATCAGCTTGCTCTCTGCTGGGACAAAATATCTTCTATTCTGTGAGGTACAGCAACTATTATAATAGAAAAACTCTCTCTACCTTTTGTATTCTGGAAATGTTCATTACATGCATTCTCTACCAGCTTCAGCTTATTTTCACAAGTTGTTAAACTGTTACTTCAGTGAAATGAAAACTCGTTTCTTCCCTTCCTACCTCCACTGAACCACACAAATTTGTGGAGGGAAAGTGAATCTGTTTTTAAGGTTGCTGTGTTTTGTGATTTTTATTGTGATTCTAACAATTAAAAGCCATGGCTTCTGGAATCATGTAATTATGCAGTACAAAGAAAACCTTGAAAATGTGATCATTTAGAGCTCAAGAAGCCAGAAAACAAACTAAAAAAGAAAGACCACAAATTCCTTTTTAAGTTTCATGCATTTTTTACAGGGTTTGCCTCCTGACTGAAATAGCAGTATTTCAGTTCTATATCTCCTTTCTTCATAAGCTCCAGTGACTGCGTCAAAACAATGTAGGCCATAAATCAGCATAGAAATGTCACAGATGATGACAGAACCAGATTCAAGAACTAGCTATCAGGAGAATGAGCAGAGCACACATATGGCTAATCAAAGGGTATATACTATATAGAGTTAAAGGCCAAAGTCTAACTAGGACATTCCATGGCTGCTATTTTTGGTCTAAACCTCCGTCAGGATAATGAAATATTTGAGCCTGAATTATCTTTTAATAAATTACACAGGGAAAAATAAATTCTTGACAGTATTCCTTTCATGAAACTTTACAGAGTGGATCAGATGATTCATTCTCAGAATTGTTGGATCTGCAGAAAAATCTCTGGGAAACAAGCTTTTCTCCAAAGCTCTAAGCATCTCACCTTGCAGTTGTGCTTAGCAGGGAAGGCGGCAAAGACATATCATAGAATAGAATCATAGAATCATTAAGGTTGGAAAAGACCTCTAAGGTCATCGAGTCCAACCATCAACCCAACACCCCCATGCCCACTAAACCATGTCCCTAAGCACCTCATCTACACGTCTTTTAAATACCTCCAGGGATGGGGACTCCACCACTGCCCTGGGCAGCCTGTTCCAAGGCCTGACCACTCTTTCAGTAAAGAATTTTTTCCTAATGTCCAATCTAAACCTCCCTTGGCGCAATTTGAGGCCATTTCCTCTTGTCCTATCACTTGTTACTTGGGAAAAGAGACCAACCCCCACCTCACTACAACCTCCCTTCAGGTAGTTGTAGAGCGCGATGAGGTCTCCCCTCAGCCTCCTCTTCTCCAGACTAAACAA